>CM061043.1:65032320-65342320 GCA_030762985.1 Adelphocoris suturalis
TGAAAAATAGATGTTGGCCGATTCTCATAGATACCGGATAAGCACAAAAAATTTCATCAAAATCGGTCAAAAATAAAATTAAAAAAATTTAGGGGTGGACTACCCCTAACATTTAGGGGGATGAAAAATAGATGTTGGCCGATTCTCATAGATACCGGATAAGCACAAAAAATTTCATCAAAATCGGTCTAAAATAAAATTAAAAAAATTCAGGTGTGGACTACCCCTAACATTTAGGGGGATGAAAAATAGATGTTGGCCGATTCTCATAGATACCGGATAAGCACAAAAAATTTCATCAAAATCGGTCAAGCCGTTTCGGAGGAGTATGGCAACAAAAACTGTGACACGAGAATTTTATATATTATATATATATATATATATATATATATATATATATATATATATATATATATATATACTCGGCCCTTCGGGCCTCGCAAGGGGGTCCGCCCCTTGACCCCGCCAGGGGGGCTTCGCCCCCCTGGACCCCCCTACTCTATACTCGGCGCTTCGCGCCTCGCCGGATCTTTTCTCTTTTCTACTGTGTAGAAAACGAGGATAATTTGCTATGCAATTCGTCTCACGAGAAAAAAAAAAAAAAATTTCAGGCCTGGCCGGGATTCGAACCCACAACCTTCGTCTCACGAGAAAAAAAAAAAAATTTTTTTTCAGGCCTGGCCGGGATTCGAACCCACGACCTCTCGCTTCCCATCTCGGGACAAAAAACGTTACACAAAAAAAGTGGACATTTTAAAAAAATTATTGGGGGTCGGCCTAAGAATTGCATAGCAATTAATATATAAGCGTTGAACTCTAGGATTCGTTTCAGGATGTCTCAAAACGGGTTTCAATGAACCAAATTCTCGAAAATTTTGATTCAAACAATTTTTGAGCCATTGCAATAGCTTCTTTTTCTATAAAAATTCGCTAAAACTGAAAAAGAGCTTAAATTTCAAAACCTGAATTGAAAATAATTATTTAGAACACGTTGTTGCGCCATAAAATTAATAGTTTATAATTTCCTTGCACTCAAAAAGCTTAAAATTCAAAACAGTTCAACATTATACAATATGAGAATATACGAAAATGCGCTCATTCGGTCATGCTGCATGACTGGAACTTTTTATCGATTTGTTAGCAAATTTTAATGAATACATACATTTTTGAATAAACTTTATTTGAGCAATATTCTGCAAAAAAAAAAAAAAAAAATAAAATAAAAAAATAATAATAATAATAAAAAAATGAAAAAATAAATAAATGTAACAATACGACAACACAACATTATACAATTCGATCATTTACGAAAATTCGCTCATACGATCATGCTGCATGACTGGAACTTTTTTTTGTTAAATTTAGTAATGATCTGAGCTATCCAAATAAAGAAACGTTGCATCTGACTACCCGCTGCACGAACGCTCCCTAGAGGCGTGGCAATGGGCAACTTCAAGCGAGATGATCCCAAAGGTAACTTCCAACCCGAACGGTGAACTTCTCTCCACTTCTGGCAATGGGTGACCTAAAGCGAAATAGCCAGATCAAGTTCTGACCCCCTCCAAAGGCCCCCTTCAGACGATGCAACTCGTAGAGTCAACTGGGGGACGGGCGGATGTCTTAAGAGCTAAAATAAATGGGATCCACCCATTTATGTACCAGTATACAGAGTGTAGAGTCAAAATCTGCCATAAAAAGAGAGGTACTCGTTAAAAAAAGAAAGAAAAAAAAGTGAAAACGAAACAAGGCTTACAACAAGCGGCACAATAATATTGTTTGCTAACCATTTATAACATGGCATTATTGGATTAATATCTTGTAAATAAATTGGAAACTACGACATAAATATTTTACTAATAGATAATTTTCTGTAATGGTGAGCGCCTACAATTATTTTAATCAAGATTAACTTCTCAACCAAGTGACAACAAAACAAGCGGCATTATTTACTATATCAATTTATTACATAAATAAATATAAAACTACGACATAAATACAGAATATAAAATAAATATTCTGTCTTATTAAAAATATTAAATCTACATTTATTTATCATAAAGATAGATTTAAATTTAATTAAATTTAAAAAGATTATATAGATTTAAATATAGAATATCTATATTCTATACATCATATATAGAAATTAAAAAAAATATATATACCTATATATTGAAATAAATTCAGAAGATAAAAATAAAAATCCGACATAAATGTAGAAGAACAAGTACTACGAAAGGAATGCGTGATAAATCGAGAGCTTTCCAACAAATGGTGAACGATTTTTGTCCCATGAAAACTAAAGAACGTGACACTTTCGCCAGTTAGCTCAAGGCAAAGCATGTTGCATGCCAAAAAATGGTTGCTGGTTGCTGGTGCGGCGCATGCGATCGTGCTATACTTCTGTTTTGTGATTCGCTATGTATTTCGTGATTAGAACTGTATTAAATATCTCGCGAAATTCCAACTACCTGAACGGCATAAAAATGTCATTCTTTCCAGAAATTGTAGTGTTAGGGTAAAAGTATTGGGTAAAAAGTACTAGGTACGTATCATCGAAATCACTAGTCACCACAAAGAATATCCGAAATACCTTCTCTTCAATCAGATAGAAATAGAGGAAAAGGTAAGATAAGGTAGTAATAATGTAGGTGATAAATGGTTCTCAAAGTTTAGGAAAACTACTGATATGGCGAATAGGATTGCTAAATCATTCATGTACCTACTTAAGTACATTCATGTACTTAGTTGGGGTCGTTGAAACCCGACATTTTGATCAACTACTCGTATTTAGATCTCCAGATTTCAGTATTGTAAACTTAATTGGGAGAATCCGAGCCTGACTGTTGAATATTCTTTCCCATTAAAGCGTGCCAGATTAAAATGGAACAATTCATTAGTTTTTGGGTGGTAGGTATATTCAGCTTTCACTATAGGGCGATTAACTGATTAACTGTCTGTCTGTGTTCCTGTTTGAGTGACCGCAAAAATCATACCAACAACCTTAAATTCCACAGTTTTTATCCGATTTTGATGAAATCTCCGGAGAATGTACGGGATGGGGTTAGATGGTACGCTATAAGTTTCGTTGTTCCCAAATGAATACTTCACTCTGCGCATGCGCAAACGTAACTCATCAAGCATCATTATCTTACGTTCAAGTCGTTTAATCGCGCTCGAATCGGGAGCATAGTTAGAAAAATACTATTTGATCATTCCATATTAACACCACTCTGCGCATGCGCAAATGTAAATTTTATCAAGCATCATTTTCTCAAGCCCTAGTCGTTCGACCGAGGATATTTGGGAGAAGAAGATTTTATCATCCCCTAACAATTTCATCATGATCTTATGCTCAGTGCTACAGCGTATGCGCGAATGTGTAATCCTTGTGAAAGCGTCCCCTCAATGTAACCAAATTATAACCTTAGTTACGTTAAAACTATTCGCGACCAACATTGCTGCAGTTAATTAGGCGTTTTATATAGGTATAGCTATGTTTTAAGGTCTATTTTTACGAATATAAATTGCTCGAGTCACACTCCAAAATCTTTTTGCTATCCTCGACTTTATCGTAAGTTCTTTTTACACGTGAATCCACCCCATCCACATTTGTCCAGTTTTTCCTTAATAATGAAGTTGTTTACCCGGGTGACGATGTTAGGGAAAGCCGAGTTCTCGATGAAGTAGTAAGTCTGGAGGATAGTACTATAGCCTAAGTGTTATTCCGGAACTTGCTGGTCAGTTTGCCCTACCTGCATGGAAATGGGTGCAACCGTTTGGACATTTAGAGCGGACAAACAAATTTTCTCTTTTATAATATACTAGCCGCTCCGGCTCGCTTCGCTCGCCTCCACGTCCAGCCGCAAGAAAGTCCAGCAAGTCCGCAAGGTGTGGCTGTGTACATTCGATGGTCTTTTACCCCACCATTTAGGTGTATTACAATTGAAACATGTAACGGTAGATCCCTAAGGGTATGTTTAACGTGCGAGGGGATGTTGCTTGTGTACGGAATCCCCTAGTCGTGGACTTTCATTTGAGCCCCAGTTTTTCTACCGCCCCACCCCTCAAAACCACCCCTTACCGAGCAGGGGTTGCGCAATTTTGAAGTGGCCTATATTTTGCGCCGAAAGTGTCTGGTCATATTAAAAAAAGAATCGCGCAAATCGGTCAATCCGTTCAAAAGTTATGGAGGTACATACATACAGACACTTTACTTTATTAATATAAAGAGAAGATAGATATAAACTGATAGAAGAAGATAGAAGATAGACATATATAAGGATAAAAACTGAATGCGACAGCGCAAGATACCAGTTTTGTTTGATTCATAGAAACTAGTGGAAACTAACTCCTATTCATAAAAATAGAAGCCGTGTAACTTGAGGGTAGGGGCAGATACTTGCATTGTTCTTGGTGAAAATTCGAACGATAATTAGCGCTGTCGGTATGAGTATTTTCAAATAGTTATCCAGCCATCTGTCAAGGATTCCTTCTGGCCTTTATCAACAGTTCGTCGTTGTAACCAATGTCGTTATAAATTATTTCCAATGTTGCACCTAACTGAAATCGTGGTATGAAATGTCTCTGACGAAGGTAGTGATTCGGTGCGACTTGTATCCTTCCTATAGTGAGCAACTTTCAAAATCCAATGTATCACGCGAGCTGCTCCACGCAGCCTCTTGCTCTTGCGCAGCGGCAAGTTTAATTCAAACCCGCTCGCCGGCTCATTGCGTCACCGTCCTTGAACCAGTGCTTCATTCTCAGAAGTGATGTCGAGAGTGGGTCTTACCTAGTCAGCTGTAACTCCGCGCAACAACAGAAGTCGCATTAGAAGATAAATATACACATACCTACCTATTAACACTTGGGTACTTCTTTAATCAAACTTTAAAGGAAAATTAAGGTATTACAATTCCTGGATTTTAACGGAATTTTCGTTGAAGAGGAAGCTATTGAAATGGCACCAAAAATTTTAAAATAAAACTGGATTATAAAAACTGAAATCCATTTTGAACGAACTTTATATATATATAGCTGGGAGAGATGTTGAGGTTCGGTCTTGGAAAGATTTATGACCCGAAGTTTCAAAGGTTTATTCCTACATTTTCAAGGGGTACAAACAAAACAGTACAATCAAATTGTTGGTTTCCTAACGTAATATGTATGAATTTTCTTAATACTAATAGATATGCACTATATAATGAATTTTGCAGGATATGTGATGATACAAAAGAGTTACATAATAGTATTAAATAATTACTCACAGAGTTGGTAAGCTTTTTCCTAAAGGTGTAACATAGGGAACTAGATTATGCACCACTGAATATTGAAAACTGCGTTTTGGACAGACCTGTGGACTGGGCTGCGATTAAGTATCAACTACCTTGCTTGTTTAAATAAATGCAAAATAAATTAATGCAATAAAGCATCACAGACATCCTCAACCTGTTGCTTCTGTTGGGAAGACCCTCGAAAGAGTTGACCCATGCCCTGACAATTTTCATCCCCCCCCCCCCCCCCCAAAAAAAAAGGAGTCAGTGGGCCTAGAGGCTACCTCTCTGTAATACTGAGGTCTGACCTTTATATAATCAGCAGCATTCCGTTGCTTCCAAAAGATTCTGGCAGCTCGTTTCCAAGCAGCTGGTGTCATAGATGATGCCCAGAGAGCATTTCGGCCAGCAGAGGACTTAACAAATCTTCAAAATGTTATTTTGCTGGCCAATATAAAAAAACTGCAGGTCCATCTTGCCGCTCCGGACATTACTAAGGCCTATGACTCTGTTAGCCATTTTGCCCTGACCAATTGTTTTCGTGGAGTTGGGGCACCAGCTCGGTTAAATGAGTATGTTGCCTGTCTGTACCAAGAAGGGGTAACGGTCATCTAAGCACGAGGTGAGATGTCAGCAGATGTTGTCATTGGGTGCGGAGTATGCTAGAGGGTCCTGTGTTGCCACTCCTCTTTGACCAAACACGGCCTTGGGTAATCGGCCAGCTGAAATAGGGTTTCATATTGTCCCTGGGGTGCGATTAGGTTCATTGGCTTTTGCCAATGATATCATCCAACTCACCAAAACCAATGAGAGCTAACAGGTCGTCTTCAATGCCTTTGCTAAGCAGCTATACAGGTGAGGTTTGGAGGTCAACCCAGAAGAGTGTGGGTAAATCTCCTTGGTCTTCGTGATGGATGAGACCTATTTTGTCTGTCATAGGGCAGTCACTCATCCCCGCCTGACCCATGTTGGAGGTTTGGCGGTACCTTGGAGACTTCATAGGTGTAGCCACCATTGCTGCAAGCTGTACTGACCTAGGTGGAGTGCTAGTTCGTGTCACCAAGGTTCCATTGAAGCCAAAGCGGAAGCTAAACCTCTAACCTCTAACTTTAAACGTACTTATTCTCTAAGCTAACCTACGGATTTGTCTTTGGTGGGCTTGCTGTGGAGAGGCTGCTTGAATAGTGAAGTTTGCTATGCTACGCACTCCTGGCTACGCTTCCCACCTTGTGTCCCAAGTGCCTGTATTCACGCACTGGTCAAGGTCAATGGGCTTGGTATTGCCCCTCTTGCAGCCAGCAGCCCATCTTCACACTGCCAGTCCTTGCTCATCCTCAAGGGCTCAAGCTCGGAGGTGGCCCGCGCTGCTGCTGATCTGGACTTTGTCAGACATCAGTTGTTGAGGTGCAATAGAGAAACACCAACAGCTCCGAAACTCAGCTAGTCTGCTGAGTATGCTTTTGCACTGCATGAGTCGGTAGATGGTAAACAACTCCGACATTGCTCTGAATCCCCCAATTCTTTCCTGTGGGTCGAATGGGCTTCAGAGACTATTGGGACTCGTGACTATTGCCATTTCCACGCTGCCCGGGTGGCTACATTAGGTGTTCAAGGAGTAGATGCGGGACAGTGGACACCCTTTGCCATGCCTGTCGGGATAAAAATGAGTACCTGTATCAAGTGGTGCAGCTGTGTCCTCAGACTCACGGTAGCCGAATTCTGTGTCATGATGCGGTTCCCAAACAGATAGTAAGTGTTTTGTCATGCAGCAGTTGGTTTGTCAAAAGGGAGTGACAATATCACATGCCGAGGGCAAGGTGCCAGTTATCGTTGCCATCAAGCTCGATGGGTCTGCCATAATCCTGTATATCCAGGTTGTCAGTGGCAGCATGGACATGGAGCAGAACTGGTGGCTAAAATATGTAAATATGAAAGAAATGATCCGTCGCAATCGATATCAGAGCTAAAGAGTGGCGACCAATAACGACAAGGTCATGGCCAGGAGTGTGTCATGACACTGGGTGTGGTGCGGGAAAAGTGCAACGGAGTTGCTCGAGCTAGGTATCTCGGCAGGAGTGCTCCGTCGTGTCACCACCCGCGTCCTGTAGGGTTCTTACTTAAACTGGTGTTCATTTTATAGAGGCACTTCCATTCATTCCACTGTCCCTTCTCATCCTTCAGTTTCTTGATTGCAAGGGCCGGTGTAGGGTAAACCTAGGCGTCCTCCCAGTCTTCTTTCAATTTAGTTTTTTCGTTTTCATTTAACGGCCCCCCCCCCCCACCTTTTAGAGGGGATTTATATGTTCTTAAAAAAGTGTATGTGTGTGACTATTTGATTTGCTACAAAAATTGGCTACAAAAGGGTTAAAACCTAAAATCTAAACATGTTTCAGAATGACTATAATTGGATTTGAATTAATGTAATTTTTCAATAGCATTTTTTCGAAAATTCACGTCGCGTTGTAAGAATTCGGTGTTAAGAAATACCGTCAATAAAAAATTAATTATCGTAGACTTTCATTTCATCACTCGAGCCCCAAACTGACACTCCTGTCTTGTTTTTGGAACGGATTGGGAGCACGAAGGTGATGTTATCATTGACAAATTTATTGATTTGTCAACGCTGAAGTTTTTTTTTGGATGAATAGGTATTTGTTATTTTTTGTTCAGTAGTTTCATAAGAAATCAACTTCTTTACGTCTACTTCTCTTTCGAGTCTTCCGTAGGTATTAGTGGTTAAGCATGTTTTCACTTTCGGGAGCTGACAAATTTTTTTCTCCATAACATCAAAATTTCCACTAGCACTTTACGTTATTCTCTAAGTCAACTTTGGTTTCTTGCCACTCTGTCTGTGTTTATGTATGCGTATCTGCGAATCCTTGTAATATGCTTATTCATACAGTTTTAACGTAGAAAACGGTTTTACGAAGGCCTTCTTGCCGAAACTATCATCAAACAACGCAGCGAAAAAATGACACGTAACAACGATATATACAAGAAGGCTTGTGTTACCGTTGCCTGCTTATCTCCAGGGCTAAATTTCTTTACGATTCAACCTGACAATAGCAAATTTTTCCGAAGAAAACGGAATAACGTATTTTACGTTCATCACTCTTTAGCCTTTAAGCGCAAGGTGATTTTTTAATAAAATATTGTTCGAATTTTCAGGGGATCAGGCTGTGGATGGTCCCTTAGCAGTATCATTGTTTACAAATCAATAGTTCAATCACTGCGCATGCGAAAATATCAAATATCGTTTTCTCACGGCCTAGTGATCCGATCTTACTAAAATGCTGAGAGTAGTCGGGAAATCAATCATTCCATATCAATTACCACATGCTCGTGTCGTTCGTAGCCACTGCATCCACGAATATGAAATCCTTGCAATAAGCATTACTTCTAGTATCCATTACTTCGAGTACCCATTTGATTTCGATGACATTTTCTGGGAATGTGTCTCAGATCCTTCTGCGTATCTCAGATACTCATAACATATTCGTCCGACCTCGTTCAAGTTTAGAGCGTAGGTAGTTGGGAAATGACAATTTTATAACCCCATACGAGATTCATCACGACCGCGCATGCGTGGTCCTCAAATCCTTGTGACAAACCTGTCTATTACGGTTTTCATCCGATTTTGATGACTATTTCAGGGATTGAATGGTTTAGGCTTTAGATAGTCCTCAATGGGATATAATATAAGAGATTTTTTTTTTAAATTGCTAGTTCCTCTCAAAAAGACGAATGACACCATCATTTCGCGGAAAAAGTCAGTCAGGAGCTTAAAGAAGTTCCGAGTTTGACTTGGGGCTTGGGACATATGTATGACGCCATAATTCGCAGGGGCAACCCTGTCTACGGATTTAAGCCGAAAACAAGCAATTACAATATTTTACTTATCCTGTCTACTCCACTAGTATATATACCTATATCTGCTAAAATCGTTGGAAAAAAGTAAATAAATCGACCATTTGTGATATTGAATCTAGTTCAGCTTAGCCAACCTTGGACGCCAAAATCCATAGGTTCCACACTAGCATACATGGTGGCAATCCCACCTACTACCTACTATTTGAAGTTTAAGTTCAAGCACCAAATATTGATTATTTAGTTGAGCACGTTGATTATTCTCAAAACCCCTCCTGTTTTCTCTAGAGGATTACAGCTAGTTTCAACTGGATAGCATCTAGTATTTCATGCTTCTGAAAGAGATTCCACTGGAAAAACTTGGATTTTTCTGCCACACTTATATGCCACATTAACTTCTTCGCTTTCGACTCAGTGGTAGATTTTGTGTAAACGGAACATCTATTTAGAATAATTTTCTCATTGCATAATTTAATGGCCATTTAGACATCAATTATAGGAACTCGCTATAGATTTCCTCAACATTTAAAACATTTCAATGAGATACATTCATGATACGGATACGAGGGAGCTAATGTGCCGCAACCAACTTGGCAGAGTTTCTTTTGGTTTATTTTCTGTTTGTAAGTTTTATAGTTTTGTTAGAAAACAAGTATTTTTTCGATTCATGTAGTAGCCTTTAGGGATTTTCTTGTAATAATTAATCCCCAAAGCTGTGGGTACCGACCTAAGAAGGTTAATGTAGAATTCATCAATAAGTATGAATTCCGTACCTACTATTGGATTTAATTTGATAATACGCTATTTTATTTATAGAAGATGAGTACATGTAAATTGTTAATACTGTAGGTATAAATAAGTACCTAATTATAAATGTTCTTATGTTGAAATTTCTTTTCTTTCCAGTCAATCCAGATAATTCGGGCGGAAACTATTCGCCCAGGAGTTTTTCTCCGGGCATAAATAATCTGGTTCTTCTGAAAAATTACTACTAAACAAATGTGAGTACCACTTTCAGATTTTTAAGGTGAATTTTGATTAGTTTCATTGAAATAGGTAGATAGATTTCAAAAGATTTGTAGGTTTGTGTCGTTGCATGATACGAGTATATGGTGGGGATTGGGGAAAGCTGTGGGTACCTCAAATGTTTGATTTCAATCGTCTAACACGTCTAACAGATCGTCCACAATGCCTTTGCTGAGCAGCTTATACAGGTGTGGTTTGGTGGTCAACCCAGAAGAGTGTGGGTTAGTCTCCTTGGTCTCTCCGTGGTGGGTGAGGTCTATTTTGTCATAGGGCTGTCACCCATCCCCATCTGATCCATGTTGGAGGTTTGGCGATACCTTGGAGTTGACTTCATATGTGTAGCCACCATTGCTGCAAACTGTACTGACCTAGGTGGACTGCTAGCTCATGTCACCAAGGTCCCATTGAAGGCAAAGCAAAAGCTAAACCTCCTTTGCACGTACTTATTGTCAAAGCTAACCTATGGATTAGTCTTTGGTAGGCTTACTGCGGAGAGGCTGCTTGAATAGTGAAGTTCGCTATGCTATGCACTCCTGGCTAGGCTTCCCACCTTGTCTCCCAAGTGCCTATATTTACGCACCGGTCAAGGCCAGTGGGCTTGGTATTGCCTCTCTTGTAGCCAGCATTCCATCTTAACGCTGCTAGTCCCTGCTCATCCTTAAGGTCTCAAGCTGGGAGCTGGCCCTCACTGCTGCTGAACCTGACTTTGTCAGGCAGTAGTTGTTGTGGTGCAACTGAGCAACATCGACTCCTCCAAAACTCAGCTCGTCTGCTGAGTTTGCTTCTGCACTGCATGAGTCGATAGATGGTAAACAACTCCGACATTGCTCTGAATCCCCCACTTCTTCCCTATGGGTCGAGTGCTAGCTCGTGTCACCAAGGCTCCATTGATTTCAATAAATAATTTTTTGGAAAATTTGTATTTTAAAATTTTTGGAGCCATTCCAATAGCTTTATTTACTACGAAAATGTTCAAATGCTTAAATTTCAATAATATGTGCTAAAAAATTAATAAACCAATAATAATCCTAAAAATTGAAAATTGTGTTTGAACAGCAGATCGTCATACAATTGATAGGTAATTAACAACGTCATTACACTTTAAATGCTCAAATTTTAGTACAGTTCAACATAAATTTATATTTACTAAGATTCGGTCATACGACCATACTGAATGACTGGAACTTTTTTCATTATACTACATTTGAGAACGTTTACCAATCCTCTATTGAGAATAATGATTGAAAATGGATAGTTTTTGAAGCGATCCGTGGATTAAGGAATAATTCATGTCTATTAGGGCCTTGGATGCAGACTTCCAAAGTTAGGCAAGTGACTGGAGCAACCTCAGTCTCCTCTATATGTTTCAAAACCAAACCGAATGCCTAATTGAACAAAAAATAATCACCGGAATGGGTTGTGAATTGAAGCTTAGGCAGCAATTAACATGACCTGTAATTATCCTCTCCATTCCCCCTTAAGACAGCGAATTCGACTTTCCCAAGGTTTCTGGCAATCTCATAGATCAATTCTATAGGCCGTACCTCTTATACAGGTTGGTCAGTGTATATTGTTAAAAAATGAAAAATTGAGTAAAATTAGATAGAAAATTTAGTTGAACACCGCCAACCGCCTTATTTCTATCTCAATCCGTTGCCGAGATATGATTTTGCAAAGTTATCGTGAAAACCTCGTTTTTTTGACAGACTTCTCCTTTTTAAATCAAATTTCCCAAACTTTTGACTACATTTTCAAAATCAACGTTAAATTTTCTTTAAGAACAGATGATTTTCATATTTATCTAACACTTTAGACTCATTTATTAAAAAAAAAAAAAAAAAAAAATGTTAATTCTTTTGGAAATTGGAGAATTTGAAAAATGTTTAAAAACCAGCCACTATCTCATGATTGATCTTAAAGACTGTCAACATTCACAAAACTGCTTTTCTTATATTCATTCCAACATTAACCCTTCAGTACTAGCGTCGGGTCCCTGATGACCCGGTCAACTTTCAAGTTATAATTTCAACGACTTCCTATAGGTTTTTGCCCCGACCCTCCTTGTATTGTCCTAGCTCCTGGAAATGATAAGTTTAGTCACCTTTCGAACTTTGAACAGTGCACACGTTACTCACAATCACTAATCTGACCCGACGCGAGTGATAACGTCCGTAGTTTCTACCAGGTGTTGACCCGAGGCGAGTACAACCGTACCTCACCTCATATGAACTAGGTAATTCATTCTTCATTCAATTTCCTCACGTTTATAAAGTCCATCCCGGTATTTGTTATGAATGAAGATATTAGCAAGTATCATGTTTTACCAAACTGGGTTTTTTGTTTGAAATTGAGCGAAATTCAGCGCGAGCCGACATGTTTTCTATTGATTTTCACCTAAACCAATGCGTTGCTAGGGAAGTGTAACTCCCTTAGTTTTCCTAGCAGGAGAATCATTCGCCACTTCTTGGAATGCTCTCATTTTATCACAACACCGCATGATCCCTAAGCCGCTGTAGTGTGAAGGAAAGCTGATTTATTATTCTACGATATAAACTAATATTGCTAAATAAGCATGATGCGAAAAGAAGGCACTAGTACATGGTAGGTACTACTGAGTTGTAGGTACTTGTAAGCAGTAAGTACTAGACAATGCATGGCTATAAAGCTGATTTCTATGGTACTTAATCTCTGAAGCTGAAATTTGAAACAAGGCCTATGTATATAAGACAGGTAGAATATAATTTCGTGCGGAACCACCATAATCTACTGAAATTGAGCTTGTAAGCTATAGAGCCTCTATTCCTATACTAATACTTGACTGAAAAATTACGTTTGGAAATATAAGTGCTTTGCAGTTCCTAACTGGCTGTTCGATTTATTTTGTATTCGTAATAACGTGAAAGATGGCTTACTTTAGGGACTTGTTTTGCTATTATAAATCATTTTATTCTTTATGTTGGAGGAATTAATTTGTAAACTAGATGAAGGGGTTCAATATTTGAATTGACTCGTCTTCGAATAATCTTCTGGTGGTTCTCGGCATTAAATTGAAAATAGGTAAACTTGGAGAACTGGCAAAATCGAGGGACTTTTTCTGATCGAAGAAAAAATTGTGATTGAAGTACTTATGTACTTATGAAGTTTTGTATTTTTGTATTAAAGATTATCGATTCCTGTGGCTTGAAATGTGCTTGCTTTATCATTTTACTCCTTTATTAATTTATTTTTCGATAATTTTCATTATGGGTCACCAGTGACCCGACGCGAGTACTAACGTAAGTGGACACCACTCGAGTTCTGAAGGGTTAAAGTCAATTTTACTTTTACTTTGCTGAATAAGGAGCAAATTATGTTTAGTTATGAAAAACGTGTACTTTCCAATGAAATCGTGGGTTTTCTTGAAAAATGAACCTCTATGAACCAACAAGTTTGGGGTCAATTTCTACTTTTTTTTTTTCACGCTGAATCGAATGGTAACACTTGCAGATCTTCCCATCTCTGTTATAACCAAGTTTTACACTTTAATAAACTAGTTTAATCCGTAAAAACACTTGAGCATACCAGTAAAACTCGGTTTTAGCGGAATTGGATAGATCTGTAAGTGTCGCTATTCAATTCAGAAAAAAAAGTAGAAACTGACCTTAAACTCTTTAAAACATAATTTTCTTCATATTTAGTAAACTAAAATTGATTATACCGTTGGGAAAATTATTAAATGAAGCAGTGTTTTGAATGGTGGCGGTCTATCAGATCAATTTCGGGGTTGTGGCTAATTTTTAAACTTTTTTAAATGTCCCTATTTTCAAAAGAATAAACGTTTGTTTTCAACTAACGAGTCTGAATGGTATAAATAAATATAAAAATCGTCTGTTCTTAAAGACAATTTATCGCTGATTTTGAAAATATGATCACAAAACTAGAGAAAATCTGATTTAAAAGGGAGAAATGTGGGGTTTTATGTCAAAAAACGTGGTTTTGAAAAAAAAAAACATATCTTGGCCACAGATTGAGATAGGAAGGTAAGGTTGGTGGCATCCTACTCCATTTCCTGTCTGTTCTACCTAATTTATCATTAAATACCTTAAACCAACCATTATGTATTCGAAGCCTTACTTATACGACCTAGCTGCAGATGGATGTTCTTTAAAAACTATAAATTGGTTCGGAACACTTTTGTGCCATCAATTTGACCGTTAACAATATTTTTGTAAACTACAAGTACTGGAATTTCAGAAAACAGTATCATGAAGGTGTCAATAATAATTGTGATAATTTGTCCCTAAGGTGCGCGCTTCATATTGTTTTGTCATGAAGATGATACTTGAAATCCCTTTCAATTTCCAGGGCTGCTCTACAGTGGTTTTATTTATATTGATACTATGTGTGTATCCGTGCTCCACTGCGGGCAATTTATGGTAATTACATAGCACCTTGTGTTATATGGCTTCGTACCTTGTTTTTTAACCCATCAGTTCCGAGAATGCTCCAAATCAAATTTCAGCAATCAAGTTTTAACTTGTAGGTACCTAATTAATTTGCCAGCTAAGCGTCCCTGTTTCTTTCTCAATATAACCTTAGTTACATTAAAACTCTTACGGACTAACATTGCTGCAGTTAATAATCTTTAATTTTTGAAGATCCATTTTTACGAATAAAAACTGTTCGGCTCAACCCCCCAAAATCGTATGGTTGAATTAGTTTGTACGTTTGAAAGTTTGTAAAAACCTAGTCAATCCACATTTGATGCGAAAAGTTCGACGCATATCCGGTTTTTCCTCAATTACGAAGCTATTTACCCGGGCGACGTCGTTAGGGAAAGCCGAGTTCTCGATGATGGAGTAAGTCTAGACGATTCCCAATATAGCCAAAACCATCCCTGGAACGTGATTGTTTCCATAGTAATGTATCTACTTCATTCTCGCTTCGGACTATGCTCCGTATATAGGTACTTATAAAGAGGGAAAATCAATACAATTAATTAATACATCTACACTTTGCTGGTCCCTCTGATCTATTATAAAGACATTAATTTACGTAGGTAGATACCAAGGTACCCTACATACCCACCGACTGAAAATGTATGCGATAAAATAAAACACCTACCAAATCTTCACTACCTAGTCCATCCATAGAGACAAATTTACATAAACTCGATTTCACGGAGTCGCAATTCAATTGGAATTGTATCATCTGATACAGCCGGATTAACAAGTTTAAATTTACTATTTCGATTTTACAACTACTTACGCTTTCTAGCGGTTATTAATGAAATTTAGCAGCTTACTCAATAATTTAAAGTTGTTGCTACTATTTCTAGCCCTTAGGGAGAGCGAACGGAAAATGTGCAGCGATCTGGTTGGTCTCATTCGATTCTCCAAGATGATATGTATCTATGACAACCAAAAAAAAAAACATTACTGTTACATTGAAAGTTTTCGAGATCTTGATTTTTGAATATTTCAATTCTTAAATTCTACCCTTTAGGGTTGATCAAATTGATGCCCAGCTTCTAGGATCAACTAGACACCAAATTTGATTTATAACACAAGTTTCATAAACTTTGGTCCAGTAGTTTCGGAGATTAGCTCTGGACAGAGGACGAACGGATTTTTCCTATTTAATTTTTGGATTCTATGCATCTTGAAACGTAAACCAATAAATTTTCATAAGGGGGGGGGGGTTGAAAATATTTTTTCCATGGTCGATTACTAAGGTTTATTATAGAAAATAATAAACCAAAACGAAATGGCAGTGAGGTTCAACTGTCTGCGGGAATGCCGAAAAACAGTTCTAACTATGGTACTTCCTGAATGTAGACATCTACTCAAGTGATTTCACTCTCACTATCCAGAACAAAGCGGTAGGTACCGACAAATAACATAAACTTTCTATTCACTGGACGAATTTTTTGTTAATAATAAATTATGTTTATTGTGCTCTCTATTAATATTTAGTTATTTGGCGCTTGTTCTTTACTTATATATGGTTTGGCAATAAAAGTATCGCTCTCTGTTGAACTGTTGACGGTGGAAGTTTGTGACTGTGCGGAAACAACTTCATTCGCGTCGGTATAGCCTTCATTGCCGTGATTCACCGCACATATATCTACCTCTATCCTGCGGCGCAAATATCACTGCCAACAATGGTCCGTAGGTACTGAATTATTTTGTCATCAGGAGTCAGCCCTCGTGTGGGCAACTTGGCTCTCGGCCCTCAATCCTCAATGACGTCCTTGCTGTTATTTTTGAGGACTTCCCCTTTACGATTTTGTTGATGGGAATAGGTAGTAGGTACCTGTTTAGTCAGAAAGCTTGATAGATTCCACCTAATAAATCATATTTTGACTCATCCTGTTATTCAAAATGCCAGTCATGAAATGGGATACGTAATACTTACCAAATCATGGCAAGGGGGTATCTTTGACATCACTGAACAAAATGAGGATCTGATTTGGCGAATATGTTTAGATTATGTCAACCTCAATCACAGGCTATTAAAATTTTTTCTAGCGTCAAACATAGAGAGGTGTTTGTGGTAAGGAAAAAAAGGGAGGGGGGAGGGGGTGGTTAAATGGAATAATTTGGTCATCACCGAACGAACTGGTGATCTAATGTTCGGACGAATGAAATTGAATTAGTCTTAACGTTCTTTTGGGTTACTTATCAAGAATATTTTTAATCTGAAATATGGGGGGTGTTTGTGGAGAGGGAGTGGGGGTTGATCTCAGTAGTTTGGTCCTAATAGGTAATTTATAAGTGAGTACTTTAAGGAATAAGTAAGGATTTTTTTGAATTAGATCCATAGGGGTGTACCAAAATGGAATGGTTGAGGGGGGGTATTCAAGTCAACCTGTGCAACGCAGGGTAAACCAGCTAGTCATATATATTAGAACGATTTCATCCATTTACCTGAAGATGTCCTTCAACGTTCGCAGAAACGACATCTACATCGAACATCATCATGTATCATCGTCATGGTGAACGAACATATAATTTGCATTTTATGGGCGTAATAATTATGAACTATTCATAAGAAATAGCGCAATACGATTCAATTATTTATTTAAATGATTTAAGCTGCAAGTCAACCAGTAAGGTCATTAGAGGCACTGAACAATGCGTCCAAAGGCACGATTCTAAGGGGACCCATGTTACCCTCCGTCACTAAATGGAGTGCCATCATGGACTCCACTGGCAAATATCGGAGGGAAAAAATAGGGGTACAGCGATGACCACTGTTTAGCCCCTACAGCAGATAAAAAACACCAGAAATAAAATGATACAACTAAGACTAAACGATTAATAGGCTTATAACTAAATACATGTTGCTATAATGTGTACGCAGTAAATTGAGATAAAACTGTGATTAGATGCATGTAAATATACAGGGTGAGCTGCTCGTAGATGCACAAAAAATGTCACCTTAAACTGCATCAAAAATGGAGTAAAACGCCACCAACTGCAAATTCATTTATCTCAATCCGTTCTTGAGATTATTTGTCAGCAGTTCAAACATAGAAAATTTTGAAAAATACAATTTCTGAAAATCTTTAAAATGTTACAACTCTTCCAAAAAAAATTCCAGAAAACAGGCAAATCTCATGAAAACTCCTCAAACTTCTTAATTTCATACTCAATCCAACGGTATAGTTAATTTTACTTTTACTTTGCTATTTAGGAAAGAAAAGTTGGTTTTAATGTTAAAAACTGAGATTTTTTCAGTGAAATCAAGGGTTTTTTAGAAACTCAACCTTCAATGAACCTACGAGTTTATTGTCGGTTTCTACGTATTTTTTCTCTTTGAATCGAATCATTTGCCGATCTCTCCAACTCCGTCATAACCTAGTTTTTCACTTCATTCAACTAGTTTTTTCCCGGTTATGACGGAGTTGGAGAGATCTGTAAGTGTTTCCATTCGATTCAGCGTGAAAAATACGTAGGATCCGATCCCAAACTCGAGGTTCATAGGTTTCCTTTCCAAAAAAGGTTCATAGGTTTCCTTTCCTTCGCAGGTTCATTTCAAAAAAAAAAAAACCTTCGATTTCAAAAAAAAAAAAAAAAACCTTCGATTTCATTGAAAAAAAAAACCTCATTTTTACTATTAAAACCAACTTTTCTCATCTAAATAACAAAGCAAAAGTAAAATTGACCATACCGTTGGAAAGAGTATTAAATGAAGAAATTTCATAAGATTTGCCAGTTTTCTGGATTTTTTTTTTTTTTTTTTTTTTTTTTGTCGAAATTTACCATGTTTGAGCTGCTGGTCCTGAATAAAAGTGCACCACGCTTATAGAAAATTCAACGCTGATTCCGAAAATGTGGTCAAAAGTTGAAGTTAGATGAACTAAAATGGAGAGGAAAAAAGAGGTTCAAGAGCAAAGGGTTTCCTTAAAAACCCGTTAAAAAAATCATATTTCGAGAAAGGATCGAGATAAAAGTATGCGTTTATCGGCATTTTACTCCATTTTTGATGAAGTTTTACACAAATAATATTTTGCATCTACGAGCAGTTCAGTCACCCTGTATAACAGATCATATATCACAGTTCGTAGTAGCTCTTAGGTACAATAACAGGGACTGGACTTGGTCTGTCCATATAAAACAACAACCCAGTGAGGCGGCTGTCGGACTCATCTCTCACACACAACATCTCTAGCATCTGCGCTAAGCAGGTGTCTGTGAGTAAGACGGGTATGGCTTGTGGCAAAACCACTATTCGATCCCTCTTTGGAACTATTATTGTTGCTGACACAAATTCATTCAATCAGTATCATGAAATAAAATTCAATTTAAAAAAAATAATTAACGCAAACATTTTCATAATTTCACCACTGTAGTCACATAAAGTTGAAAAAACTAGATGAATAAGATTTTTCAAAAAACTTAGTAATTAAACACTATTGTATCAGTAGTAGCTGCTGCGCATGCACGAATATAGAATTCTTGTAACATGCATACTTTCTACATTTTTCAAGCTCTGATACCTGACTCTGCTTATTCTCAAACGTAAAGGCCATCAAAAATGATGTTTTCACGCCCAAGTTGTCCGATCTCGCTCAAATTCGGAAAGGACAATTTAACACGACTAAACCAATACCAATTTCAACGCGATGTTATCATTGATAGCTACTGCGCATGTGTGAATGTGAAATTCTTGTAACATGCATAATTTCTACAGTTCTCATCCGATTTTTATTAACTCTTTTTGCGGGTTCGGCAGAAGATAGTCCCCAATGATCTTCACCACCCACGGTATTTGTAGCTTTCTTGCATGCACAAACGTAACATCTACCAACATTATTTTCTCATTCACTAATTAACCGATTTTTCCGTTTGATTACATCTATTATGCAAACTTCAGTCCTGACATGATTGTCACAAAATTACTGCCACAAATACAGACATCCAGTAATAACATAAAATTAAATTCAATAATAAAAAAACAATTAATATAAACATTTTTATAAATGTTCAACAATTATGATTATTTAAAGTTATCAAGTATGATAAATGCCTTGCGTCAGGGGTAATCATCCTGTATTTTATGAAATAACGTCAATAAACAGCTGTCGTGCCCAGATGCACCTGACCATGTATTTTTATTTAATTTCTCTAATAAAAAAGGTCTAGAGCTTGAGGGTAGCAGAACATGGAGAGAGGTGCAAGGAAAGGGAGAAACCCCAGCGGGGGTAACCACATAAATACGAAAACTCGTACTTCTGCTCACCGGTCAGATCCTCATTTTGATCGTTCTACCTACTGAAAAACAACCCGCCTTCACTATACACCTTCCTCAAACCTCATTCTCAAGTTTGCACTTAGTTCTTTTACGTTAAGTATCTTTGATCCGGCGATTTACTTATTCAGTTAATTCTTCAAGTTTACCATTTACTATTGTTTTATTCTACCCGCATTAGCACTAGGTTCAGCTTTTAGGTAGTTAGTGCTACGGGCTTAGTAGCTAGCAATTAGCGCTACGGGCGGATCATCCGCTCAGCAAATAATAGGTCGTTAGGCTATTACGTAGGAGGTTACTACTGTTCAGTGCTTGCCAAGTAGGGTTCTTGTCCATTTACTGGCTTAATTAGTTCAGATGATAAATCCACAACTCAACGTCTTTTGGAGTCGTTAATTTATTCACACATGCAGCCACAACAACAGCTATTCTGTAACTTCCATGTAGTACAATACCTACCAAGAAGTAAATCCAAGGGTTGTGACTGTATACAGTTATGCCTTAAAAAATTAGAGGGGAAAATAGACAGACGCAAAGCCAACATTTTTCAGAACAATCGAAAATTTAGGTACAATTAAATCATAAAATTGTTTTTTGTAGCCGAATATTATTTTCTTTGTAAAACAATGTTTTTCAACATACAATATTTTCTTTTTAATATAAATGTTTATACTTTTGAGCATAAACAATTTTTGTTCACACAAAGTACTCAACTGTCTAAACAAAATTAACTTATACAAAACATTGAATAAGGCAAGAGCCCCCAGTTTATTGCGATCTTTCCAATGAGTGGAGAACCGTTTCAGTAGGATGTAAACTGATGGAGTTACATTTATCTAGAAACGGTTCCTTTGTAAGTGGAAATCATTAGAAAATTATTGAAAAACGACATTTTCGGTGGGAGGTGTCGCGAATGGGCTCCAAATATGAGAATCTAGAGATAGTGCAGCAAGGAGGCATGAACCTTATCATTTCGCTCTTCTTTTGTAGCTTCCACATTAGCTTCTCTGCATGTTATATGTACCTATACTTACAATAAAGTATTAAAATATTGCTTATTAGTGCAGAAGATCTGTCCATCCGCCTCTTTCTGGAGGACTGCCCAGCCCTTGTGGACCTCCGAGTCCAGCATCAGCCACCTCAGTGGGTTGATGTATTATCCGGACCAGACAAGGTCCGATCCCTGTTGTTGTACCTGAGAGCCACTGAGCTCTACTACGAACTGTGATATCTGATCTGTGATATATTTGTATAGTCATAGTTTTTATTTCACTCTTTGCTGATTGTATATAGTAGCATGTATATAGCCTATTTTACATCTAGTCTTATTTGTATTATTTTATTTTTGGGTTTTTTGTTATCTACTTGAGGGGCTAAACAGTGGTTATCACTACACCCCTCATTTCTTCCCCCTCCGATATGCCAGTGGAGTCCATGATGGCGCTCCTTTTTGGTCAAGGATGTCAACATGGCTCCCCTTAGAATCGTGCCACTTCGTGTCCCTTTGGACACCTTGATCAATGCCGCTAATGACCCTTCTGGTGGAGGTGCGGCTTAAACCTTTAAAAAAAAAAAAAAAAAAAAAAAAAGATTGCTATGTTTTTTCAAGTTATACTATAACTTTCCTGCATGAAATCGTCAGGGCCAAAATGGTTCCAGCACATTCTTGAAGTGTTTTAACAGCAAAGCTCGTTTCCCTGCGTATCGCCGATGCCTACCGTTTTCTCAAAGTTTCATCCCTTAAGAAAACTGCGTTACCAGGATAACTACACCCAATCACGTAGCACATAGAAAACCAATAACTACCAAAGAGAACTAATAATAGACGATCAGCTTCAAAACTCCTAATAGAATTTTGGTCTGTGGTTTCGAATTTTGTTGTCGAGAACGTCTATTAATGACACACTGGTTGATGCTGCATGCAGTAAGTAAATACTTAATCCTATTGATTTTTTTCGTTTGTTTTTGAGTGTTTCTTTATCAAAATAATTTATTTATTACTATTGTAATTCTCATTTTGACCAGTATTGATGGGGATGCAAGGTACATGGGGGAACCTGGGGTACCGACCTATATGGGGAAAGTAATTTCAACCACCATGTTCCTAAGGTCCATCGCTCTCTAACGCTCCTAGCGGTGGACCTTATTAGTTCGATGCCTCATTTCAGACTGACACCCAACCCAAAACATATCCATGTTAACTGCAGAAGTTATAAACAGAAACCACACGGGCAACACACTGAATACACACAGACACAAAACGAAAGCTGTTCAAAACCGTCACGTGAAACGCGAGTGAAAATCTTAAAACTGGAGAAAACTTATCTTGGGTCTCCTGAAAGTAAAAACTTCCACAACCTATAGACGGTAGCATTGTAAGAAAAACAAATAGAATAAAATAAACGATACCTATGTTCTTCATGGGGACACTGAGCAGGCATCGTTTATATAATCGATATTGTCTGTTATTTGTCGGTATTGGGTCACCGTGTGTCACATTGTGAATTGGAAAGTGGTTTTGATAAATGGGGAGATGTTGCAAAGGTCAGCCGTTATAAATATTAACATTGCTCCTGCGGTCCGAAATGGGTTGCGGAAACAAATTGTTTTCACTTTCGGGAGATACCCAAGTTTTTTCTCAATAAGTAATTAAAATGTCCATTTCAATTTTACGTTTTAGACCACGCTGTACAAATCTGTTCTTGAGTTTGTATATGTCTGTCCGCAACAAACATGATTTTTGCATATCCATCAGATTTTGATGACAGTTTCAGGAAATGGGCGGGTTCAGCTGAGGATGGTCCCCTATGAATTTCATCATTCAAAAATCAATAGTTTTCAGTGCTCATGCGCGAAAGTAATATCCATCAAGTGTCAATCTCTGCAAGCCTATCCGTCCGATCTCGGAGGTTAGTTGGGACATGACGATTCGATTACCGCATACGAGACATGATCGTATAATTGGTAGCTGCTGCGCAAGCGCAAACCTATGATTCTTGTAACAAGCATGACTTCTACAGTTCTCATCCGATTTCAATGGTATTTTCAGGGATAAAATTATGTATCTTTTAAGATTAAATATTTAAAACATTTCAAGGATCCTTGTGGTAAAAAGTTAATTTACGACCTACTCCCACCAACCATAGGAACCCGCTATAATATTTTAAAATTATTTAAAAAAACTTCTACAGTTTATTATGTTGGTTTATTACTTCAATAATGAACCTTTGTAATCGACAAAGAAAAAAAAATTTTTTTTTAAGTTAACTTTTTTCTTGGTAGATTAAAAAGGTTCATTATTGAAAATAATGAACCAAAAAGGTTTAGCCTCCCCTTAAAATTGGTTAGTTCACGTTTCAAGATGCGTAAATAAATTTAAAAAAATGAAAATAGTAATAACAAATTATAAATAAATAAATTAGAAAGTTAAAAAAAAAAAAATAAAATTAAAAAAACAACAAATCTAACAAGCGTCTGTGGAAAGGTAAAAGATCTTTTTGATCCCACGAGGAATCGAACTCCAGCCTTCCGCGCGAGTTTTAATACCTACCTACTACGCTATTATGGTTGATTTCGGTAACTTTCGAAATGAAAATAATGGTGTTCATTGATACATACCTATCGCTCCAAAGAATCCAATGAAACCACTCGGTTCGCTGTACGTTTAAATATGTTCGCTCCCCCTTAGACTTTTGGCAGGAAAAAAGAATAACGAAGACCTATCCAAGTTATTCTAAATCTTTAGGTAACGTAAAGTTTTCACTAAATCTGTCCTATCGAAACACCAGATTCGTAAATGCCCAATCCAGTGATGCAATTTTCCCATACCAGCTTACGAAATCAAACCCTCATACGGGCTAGAAGGCGACAAAAACTGTGCGGGTTTCCCTAAGCGAATGATAAAATACAATAATTTACGTTGACAGAGGTTACACTCGCTGCGAGCATTTGAAGACTTTTGAGATGATGGCGTTCGGGGTGGCGGTTGAGATTGACTGCACCTTTTCAATGTGATTTCGTAGGACCTCCGAGATGTGGTTGCATCACATTATCACATCAGTTGAACATATTCGTTGCTACAAAGAGGTTTCCATTGAGAGAAATACACATTAGGTATCTTCTACTTCCTTTTATGACGAGCTATTATTGCCTGATGGCCATACTTACTGGTCTTGTGAAATGGAAATCTTCGGTAACAATGCATTTCTACTCAACGAAATCAAGGCGAGAAACTTTGTTGTAAGACGATTAAATTTATTTCAATATCAACTTACTTAAAATGATTTTATTAGGTATATTATAATTTATTATAGGTAGGAACCTACTACTAGGATCGTGTTGTGCTCTGCCATTGAAATTACCGAATACCTATCTGTTTCAGACCATTTTCGGATCGAATCCGCAAAAAAATGAAAAAAAAAAAAAATAATAAAATAAATAAATACATTCAAATAAAAAGATATGCGTACTTCGGTGTGTGGGAGCGAGGATGTATGTGACAAATTTTTTCAACGCTGCCCAGGGTTGGGTTGTAGATGATCCCGTACCTATTTCATTGTTCTCATAATTCATCAGTTCGTTCTGCGCATGCACAAACGTAAATTACATTATCATTTTTTCGTTTCCTAATTGACCAATTATCACGTTTTACGCTTTTTCAGGATAATTTTAAACTTTCCAATGATCTATACATTCATGATACGTAAACGAGGAAGCTATGTGCCACACCCAACTTGGTAGAATTTTTTTTCTAAACGGAAATTCGATAAAAGCAGTTCATGGTGTTGTGAGGGAGAGGAGTTCCTCGTAGCACATTCATGTTCGGTTATCATGGATGACGTACATCCAGTAAAATCATTATCATCTATTCGTTATTCCCACCCAAATCATATACCTACAGACAGATATAGGGGGCATAGTCCCTGTAATGAATGCATTACGTACCAACATGTTTTTTCCTCAAAATTGTCACGGTCAGTTCAGTAGAATTTGGGCTAAACAGTATCCATAGCGTGCCAATCACAACAACCAACAAAAAACCTGTAATGGGGTGACGGATGAGTACATATTTACAATCATATTTTCATCCATTGGCACCTACACATTTTAAACTTGTCATCTACATTATGTTGAGGCTGAGGGCCGTAGAATGACGAAGGTAGGTTTGGGCTGGATTGACTCATTTAGGTCTCATACGTGCCACGCCATCTCCGAAATGTTTACTTCACTCTGTTTCTGTTGAAAGACCAGAAGATGACGGAGCGAAATACCAGAAATCCTTGATTTGAACATTTCAGCCTCGGCCGCTTTCTCAAAGTCAAACGACCGAGCCCGATGAAGAATTAACTTGAGCCTCGTGCTACTTAATGTTACCAATTTTTTGTTCCTCCTACGTGCCTACTCGTAGGATCTTAATAATAGGTGATTTTTGTGGATGTATAACGATCAAATAGGTATTCTCTTGTCAGTAAGCAATGGATAATTTAGCCTACTCTATTTTATTCCAGCAGCTTATAGATTTCGAAGGGAACTTTCCAAAATGGTGCATCATAAAGGGTTTTGGAATATTGGGATCGGTCATCTATTCAAGAACAAGCAAATAGAGGATAGAGAACAGTGAGTTCGCAGAGCAGTCCGAAATCGAAAAAAAAAACCGCTGAAAATTATTACATAATGGTTTATTATTTCTGTGATAGAAAGCATTTCAACGCAGATCATTGGTCTGTAATTATTAAACCCCGTATGTAATATATGATCAGAGCATGGCGCATCGTGCCTCCGAGAAGGGTTCACAGTTTTACAGTTCCAAGGCCCCGCAATTTTACGCTTCACAGTAAAGTTGTTTAAAAAACGGGGAAAATGATGCTTGAAGGAATTTACGTTTGCGCATAGCGCAAAACAGAGTAATGATTTGAGAAGTATGGAATCAATAGGGAACCACTTACAGCCTGACCCGCACATTCCCTGAAAATTTCATCAAAATCAAATGAAACTGTTGAAATTAGGCTCGTTTAAAAAGGAATACATATTTGCGCATACGCGATACCTACTGATAATATTATGTTGAAATTGTTAGGGAATGCTCAAATTAACCTCTTCCATCTATCGTCCAAATTTGAGCGAGATCGGACAACGGGCATTCTGAAACGAATCCTAGAGTATTTAACGCTTTTTCATATGGAAGGGCACGTATATAAAACCATAATATATATATATATATATATATATATATATATATATATATATACATACATACATACGTGGATTTATATATGTATATATATATATATATATATATATGGAGGTTATATACTTGATGTATATATATATATGCCCTTCCAGACGATAACTTTCCTTAGGATTGAGATAAAAATTCCGTTCTTGCGCCAAAAAATCAAGCTTTCCAAACGAAACGACGAGTTCGATCGCCAGTATTTTTTGAGCACATTAAATTGGTCAAATTTCGAAAAAATTGTTGAAAAAATCACTAAAAATAGCACGGCTAAAAATTGTTAAATACATATATATATATTTTAGCAGAATTTTGCTCAAATAAAGTTTATTTATTAAAAAATTTGTGTGCAAAATTACGGTGAAAAATGTAATTAAATTTCATTACGAGTACAATGTGCTAAAAAATTGATAAAAACTAGGAAAGTTAAAAATCCAAAATCTTTTTTTTAATCGCAAAATATTATTTGTAACGAGTTTTTCGCCATAAAATTGATGGTTAACAATTTCTTTTCCTTCAAAGTCCTTAATTTTCAAAACAACGAAACATAATATAGCATGATCATTTATGAAAATTCGCTCATACGATCATGCTGCATCACTGGAACTTTTTATACTATCTCCTTATCTAGGTGTAATACGAATAAAATACTTGAATATAATTCCTCGCGCTTATTGTTGTCGGATTTCTCACAGCTGGCGTGCTTTTCAAACTGCACACTCACTTCATTGTAACAGCGCTTATCCATTACGCAGCAGGCAGGATTGCGTGTAACCACTCTCTGAGTTACATCCAAGTTGAAGAAACGTGCTATCTATCTGAGAAGGTATTAGTAACTGATGCGGGGTAGAGAGTCTTAGCATGGATACAACTTGCAATTCATCGAGGAATAAAACGTACATAAAAACGTAACAGAGCAGTGAAGAGTGGCCTTACAACCAGGAAATCTTTGATTTACATAAACCGAAAAATAGTAATGTCAAAAGTGCCTAGTCACCTATTTGGATGAAAAACAAAAAGTAACGCTATGAACAAACTGTCAATTATGTAACAGACATTATTATTGAATGAGATTGGATAGGTAAGGCATTATTGGCAGACGGTAAGTAGTTTTGTATGTTGTGGCACCGACAACAAAACGGATTACGTGGACGTTACGTCGACTATCTGTACGAAAAAAAAGATTTACGATGTTCGATGGATTTAGACGGTTAAGTTATCACCAGTAACAAACCCATTAACCTTCCATTACCTTAACGTATGACGAGCGGGAAATAAATTCCAAATCTATCTACATATTCGGCGTAAGACGTTGGAATGATTTGACTCGAAGACGTCTTTCGAGAGGAGAGAGCGACGGTTGCGACACAAGTCACTGTTCTTCAGTTGCGACACTAAAGTCGCCCAAGGTCTTTCCCAAAATGTCACAGACGCACCTAACCGACATGTCATATCTGATCCGTCTGAACTATCGATCATAGGGAATTGCGGAACTGGTAGGTACCTACACAATAACGGTTAATGAGACGGAGGACTCGGTTGCGATATCATTCGAGCGAGAAAAGGTTTCTAACCTAACGAAGAGGCCGAATCGCCGGATAGAAAGTTCGATTCAGAAACAAGTGGGTAAACCGTCCCCTATCAGTTTCATCGTTCTTGACTCAATACCTCACTCTGCGCATGCGCAAACGTAAATTCTACCAAGCATTATTTTCTCACGCCCTAGTCGTTCGACCTCGCTCAAATATGGATGGTAGTTGGGGGATGACAATTTGACCATCTTATATAAATTTTAACATGATTGTATCATTATCAACTACTTCGCATGCGCCAATATGAAATCCTTGTAACAAGCCTATGTTCCACAGTTTTCATCCGATCTGGATGACATTTGTAGGGAATGTGCGGGCTAGGGTGTGGACGGTCCCCTATCAGTTTCATTGTTGCGAAATCAATACTCCACTCTGCGCAAGCCCAAAGTTAAATTCCATTATGCTCCATTTTTTCACGCCCTAGTCGTCCGATGATAGTTGGGGGATGTCGATTTGATCATTTCATATCAATTTCAACATGGTTGTATCATTAATAGCTACTACGCTTGCGCCTATGTAAAATCCTTCTAACGAAGTCAAGTTCCACTGTTGTCATCCGATTTCGATGAAATTCTCAGAGTTTGCGAGGGATAGGTTTTAGATGGCCCCCTAGCAGTTTCATTGTTACCAAATCAATACTTCATTCTGCGCATGCGCAAAGTAAATTCCATCATGTTACATCTTTTGACTCTCTAGTCATTCGAGTTCGCTTAAATTTGGATGATAGTTGTAAGAAGATAATTGGTGAACGACGGAGGTATGTGCCACACCCAACTTGTCTTGAGCAAGAGCCGTGTTAAACAATAATTGATAGATTTTTTTGGTTTTAATTGCATTTACTCATTAAGTAATTGGACGTGGTTACAAAAATAATTACATGCTTCTTCTCTCTTTAAGCTAAAAGCTTGCGCTGAGAGGAGGAGTTTAAAATAGCATAACATAAACATAAGATACCTAGCTGCTACGAAAAAAAAAGAACAAATATATATATATATATGAAGACATGAAATATGAGTGAGAATGCAAAGCTCATATACAAACTTACACTACTACAATTACACCTATTATACCTACTAAATGAATTGGTACATATTCGTCAATAACGTAATGAAGAAAACTTATAAGTAAACTATAAAACAAACCAAAATATTAAAAAAGTAACCATTGAATTAAAGCAAATTCGAAAAATAGAGCATGAAAACGTCAAAGATAAACAACCAACAAAGGAATCAAGAGGCAAATCAGTCGATCGTTGACAAAAATTTACAATAAATTAAGTAAGCGACATATTAAAAAAAAAAAAAAAAAAAAAAAAAAAAAAAAAAAAAAAAAAAGACTAGTCTTGTAGGAAATGGGCTCTTAATGCCGCCTTGCATAAAGATAACTTAACTATTCTTCTGAATTCCAGCGGTTAAAAATTCCAGTTGAAAATGTTAGCTCCACGTGCATCATAACAGCTCAGTTCTATATATTCTGGTAATGCGGAAGGGGATGCGCAGGGGACAACATCTGCTAGATCAGATCTCGTAATCGACTCAGCAACAAAATTAATACTTCCAACTTTATCATAGCAATACGATATCAATCATGATAGTAAGTTCCTAGGTGACCCATTAGATTATAATAGTCCCTCTATGTATGTCGCATTCCAGGCAAACAGGTAAGAACATAGTTCCCGACTTCCACAGCTCAATGTTCCCACTAAAAGTTAATTTTATTAGAGTTTGGTAAATCTTAGTAACGGTAATTCCGTGCATAGTTCAATGTAAATTCAATAGGTACAAACATAAATTATGTTGAATATTATATTATGGGAACCAAATTTTTAGAAAATTTGATTCTCCAGTTGTTAAGTCACGAACAAAATTCTTGAAAAACACATCGTTTAGAAATTATAGACAAGTAAGCGATGTTTAAAGACCTATTTTTTCATTCTGCAAACTTAGAACGCCTGTTGGTACCTCGGAAACTGTTCTTACAATGGAAAAACTCATAAATACCAAAACTGTAGGAAATTTTAGTCTCTACAAGTTTTTCTTCACAATCCTCGAAAAACGAATAGTTAAGGCGTTACCTATAGGCATAAAAACTGAAAAATGGTGAGGCATTCACGCTACATTTACGGTTCTGGTGGTGCGGCGTCAAATCGGATCGGCGCCAAAAACGATACAGTAATTTCTGTGTATATAACGTGCCTACCTCCAAATTTCAAGTCGATAGGTTCAAAAATGCAACTTGTATCGCTTCACAAACAGACAAACACACAAATCAAGTCAATTCAAATCAAGACAAACTAGAACTGTGTTCGGAACTACATGTAAATGGGCAATCAAATGAGCATAAAATTGAGGGCTAAATGAGGGTTAAATTTTCTTCCTATTATTATTATTATTTATTTATTGAATCTTTTAAGTCGCATCTCAACGAGAAGGGTCATTAGCGGCATATTTTCTTCCTATTACTCTCAGGTCCGAGGTTTTGGTAGTAACTCATTTGAGATTTGTATTGGAGGAATATGTAACTTTTCCTCCATACAGCATTACCTATCACGAAGATGAATCTTGATCCAAATCACATGAATCATATTGGAACAAATTTTAGCGGTATATTAAAACGTAATAGGACCCTTGAAGATGTGCACTTTGATATGAGTGTTGCCAAACATTACACTGAACAGAAAAACATCTGCCAAGTTGGGTGGGCAGTATAGATTCCTCACATATTGTAACATTGACGTGTAGAATTAGTTGAAGAACAAAGTACGAGTCAATATGATTGTTAAGTGCATGTGCACAGACTACTATTAATCCAACGGCAATGAAATTGATAGGAAACGTCTAGGAGTTGAACCGCACAATTCTTGAAAATTTCATAACAATTGGTCCATTAATATCGGAGTTTTGTCTGTGTCGATCAATTTTAGTCTCGCGCATGCGCTATAGATAAATTCACGTTTGCGCATGCGCACAGGCTACTGTTGATTCGACCGCATTGAAAATTATAGGGGACCGTCTAGGGGCTAATCCGCACAATCCCTGAAAATTTCATCAGGATCGGACAGAAACTTGTCATAGTTTAGGACGTGATAAGGATTTACCACAGACAGACATCAGACAGACAGACACGGAACCAAAATTGATCAACAAGCTCTGAAACGCAAAAAGCAAGGGGAATTTTTGATTTTGAATGATAAACATTTTTTCGACTTCAATCACGAACACAAAGCTTCCTAACCTTGGGTAGTGACGACGCGAAAATGGACCATACACATCGAAACTACTTACGTGAATGGAAACTCATAAATATTGGAACTATAATTGAATTATAAACCATAATAGTGTGTCCGCTGACAAGGTTCTTCATGAAGTTTGAAAAAAGTAAAATCTTTTTTTACGTCTGATGTAGGAACCAACAAAATATTTTAAGTATACCTACCTACCCAAGTTTGCATAGAACACCACGTGTTTTTGCCAAAAAATAAAAACTAACACCGGCCTAGGCCGATGATTGTTGACGATAATATCGCCATTGTATAGGATCAAATCTCTTTGAAAGTTGTTTCAATCGATTTAACACGTCAAAAACTATCGAAATCAAACACGTATTTCTGAGGTGTTTCGTTCCACACCCCGTGTCGGATCGATTAAAAAATAAAATCATGCAGAATGACCGTAATTATGCTTAAACTATCGTATTAAATATATATGTTAAATTGTTGGCAAATTTGAGCACTTTGAGCGTAAGGAGGTAACCATGAATGTGATAACAAAAAAAATTGTTCTAAATGACAAACAAAGATCTATGAAGAAATAATCTACCGATCTTCTATACAAACAAATATTTTTGATTTCAAGAATTTTTGTTAGATTTTATAGATTTTTCCTAACACGAATTAGTGAAGTTTAAGTGAATTTGAAGCATAATTTTTTGCATAAATGTTTTAATGTTCTACAATTTAATGATTTTTTGACATTTTTAATGATTTTTTTTTTAAATTTGACTAATTTAGTGTGCTTAAAAAGTGCTGTCCAACGAATTCATCCCATTTTTAGGAATGATTGATTTTTGGCGAAGGAAGGGATTTTTTCATCTCAAGCTCAAAGAGAGTTATCGTTTGCAATGACACACAGACACATGAAAAATTTTGAAAAAAATGTTTGGAGCCAGCATGTTCTGGTGCTCAAGTAGGTAGTCTACCTACCAAATTTCAAGTTGATAGGTCCACAATCGCGGCATGTAGCGAGGAATAGTTAGAAACACACACTCATACGAATGTAGGTCAAGTTGAAGTAGAGACTCACATGGCTCGCCAATGATTCCCTCACAAAACTGGATCCCATCGTATTGGTGTTGTATAATCCCCCAACTACAAATTATAGTAATTGCTAACTACACGGTACATTGACAAGGCCGAACGAGGATTTCATGGACTGCAACGGCCAATGCCTGTGTAGGCACCTCCTTCGCGTTAACACCAATGTCAAGGTGAACATTCTCAACGCTTTTTTTCCCCGTTAGGTATCAATTTTCTGTTCTGTGATTGTGCCATTTAAATAAAAATGAGTCCTACTGATGTTTCCGAAGGAACGCTGTTAGTTCAGTTTACATGAAGGACTGGAAACGACCTCGTCACACTAGGTATGCTAGAGAACTAATATCCTCAACAGCAGTTCTCGTTTCCACATCCCTCCATGCCATGGAAGGCCAACACTCAAGAGTTAGACCGGTACTCGAAGTAAGAATGTCGGTCGAGAAAAGTCGATCTACGTCAAAAATTCAACAGCATTCAACTGGACCCCTGCTGCTCCGCAGCGTTACATGCAAAATTGCCGCACTAAAAAAGCAAAATCAAGCCCCGACTAATCAGGAAAGAGTCCATAATTTCAATCTTCTCTCATCATCCCTAAGGGTCACCCTATCACATTTTAATTTCCTAGGATTAGCAGGATAGAATTCAGCTCACTCATCTGATCATGAAAGAGCCCATCATTTCAATCGTCTCTTAATGACCCAGAGAGTCACCTTATCAAATTTCAGCTTTCTAGAGTGAAGAGGAGAGAATTAAGCGGACACAGCTGATCATGAATGAGCCCATAATTTCAATCGTCTCTTAATGACCCAGAGAGTCACCTTATCAAATTTCAGCTTCCTAGAGTGAAGAGGAGAGAATTAAGCGGACACAGCTGATCATTAAAGAGCCCATCATTTCAATAGCCCAGAGAGTCGCCCTTTCAATTTTCAGCTTCCTAGGGTGAATAGGATAGAATTCAGCTCACTGAGCTACTCATGAAAGAGCCCATCATTTCAATCGTCTCTTAATGACCCAGAAATTCTCCCTATCTAATTTCAGCTTCCTAGGGTTAACAGGATAGAGTTCAAGAGCCCATCATTTCATTCGTCCCTTAATGACCCAGAAATTCTCCCTATCAAATTTCAGCTTCCTAGGGTTAACAGGATAGAATTTAACTCACTCAGCTGATCATGAAAGAGCCCATCATTTCAATAGTCTCTTAATGACCCAGAGAGTCTCCTTATCAAATGTCAACTCCCTAGACTTAACAGGAGAGAATTCCAAGAGTCAACAGGAGAGAATTAAGCGGACACAGCTGATCATGAGCCCATCAGGAGTTCGGGAAAGATGTATTGGATTTTTCTGATTTAAGAAGAACTGCTCTACACAGTACACGAATAACGGAGGGAAAAAAACCATTTGTTCGGTTGGTATCATCTGCCTCTTAGGATCTCATTCTTCGTTCCTGCCAATAGGTATACAACACTTAAACAAACAACTGAAGGATGATTCATTCCTCGCAATTCCCAACTTGAGTAGTTCATAAAGAGCACTTTTGCGACCCCATTTTTAGCTGAGTTCCCATGTTCAATTTTGTTTTCTAAATAATAGATATAAGAATCAATTTTGATGGATTTTTGCATTTTTTGGAGGACGTTTCTGTTCCACGTTTTGTAACGTACATAGAATAGTTTCTACGAACAAGCTATAGTATTGTGCGGTTCAATATATATATATATATATATATATATATATATATATATATATATATATATATATATATATATATATAATAGAGGGTTGTAGAGATTTTTTCGCCACTTAGAGGGTTTTAGCGAATTTTTCGTCACCGAGAGATTCTTCAACCCATTTTTTTAAAAGATTGAAATAAATTTTTCAACCACAGTTAATTTTTTGGCGCAAGAACCCACTTGATATCTAAATTCTAAGGTTATGATCAACTGAAATTACACATAAATATTATATATATATATATATATATATATATATATATATATAGTTTTGATGAAGGATGAAAACACTCGCGTGTAATATTAATTTGAGGTATTAAGTACAGATGGTTGGAAAATATAGGAAACACATAAATATGACTTATAAAACTGAGAGAATATTTCACCGAAACGGCGAATATATATATATATATATATATATATATATATATATATATATTATTTATATATATATATACATATATATATAATATATACAATTATAAATATATATATATCAATTTATTGAAGAAAAAAAAAAAAAAAAAAAACGCCCAGGTTGTTTACAAGAGGCAGGGAGAGGTCCATACTTCAATTACTTTATTTCTTTAAGGAAAATGAATGATTTAGGTAATAAAAAAGTTTCAAATTCAACCTTCTGAATCACCTAGGTACATCTTGGTGATAATTACTAATTTTTCTTTCATTATTTCGCAGATGTCGGACGACGAGATACCTCAGTTCTTCTACAAGATCCCTCAGCTGCCCGAGGAGCTGAAAGACATGCCGAACCGCGTCAGCGACACGTTCGAAGGGAAGACCTTCTTCATCACCGGCGGCTCCGGATTTCTCGGGAAAGTTCTTATCGAGAAGATCCTGAGGAAATCCCCCAAGATCAACAAGATCTATCTTCTTATGCGACAGAAAAAGGGGAAAGACAGCAAGCAAAGAATAAACGAGCTCTTCAACTCTTGTGTAAGTTCTTGAAATCACCAATTGGTTCTGAAATCGGCATATAGTTACTACCTGCACAGTTTTGTTTTGACTAGGTACCTACCTAGTAGGCACCCCTTCATTTTCAACAAAACGTCCCTTCGTTCAATTTCCATATGAGCCTTTAGTTTTCAAGTACCTATTTGAGTGTTTGGATTATTTTTAACATTACATCAAAACGGTGGCTCCCACTAATTGCACGATAAAATTAAAAATAATAACCGTTGGAAAGGCCGTTAAAGTTTCTTTCCCAATAAATCTCTAATAGAAATGTTTGAGGGCAATCAACAGACAAAGTACTGAATTTAAAACAAAACGGCCTAAAAATGTTCAACTTTTTTATGCATATAGAAGAATGGGAGTGCTGCGACCATAAAAAATAAACCATAACAGCCCCACAGTCTCAGTTTCCCAACAATATAGTTAACAGCAATATAGTTGTTAGTTAGTTTTATTTATAGTCAATTTTACTTTTACTTTACTAGAGAAGAAATTACGTCTCTTTTTTTAAAAAAAAAATTGTAGGTTTCCTTGAAAAAGGTGAACTTTCATTGAACCAACGAGTTTGAGGTCAGGTCAATTTCTAAGCACTTCTTGCGGCCTCGAAAGAAAGAAATAAATTGATTAAAATAGAAAATAAATAAAATTGCTAACCCCCCCCCCCCTCCGCCCGTGTTTTACACTTTAACCAACTTGCATTTCTTTCATTTTTAGGATGTCCCTCTGGAACTAGGTCAAATAGGCAAGGCTTTGTTTACTAGAGGGACGACCTATTAAAATTGATCCAGTCGAAGTGGGACAACTCAAGCATGAGGAAAAAAAAACGAATAAAAATCCGTTTTGGACCATTCTAAAACAAAATCCTTGGATAAAAGTGTTTGTGTGAGCCAAATTTTGTGGAAGCTGCTTAAACCACAATTCTCAACCGATTTTCGAGAATCTTTCTTTGTTCGATCCCAATTTTAATCTAGTTGTTCAACAAATCTCGGAAATTTTGAATTCCATGGCGTAAGGGAGAAAATGAAGGGGTTAAACCCGACAAAACGTGCTTTTCTACAATTTTAGGCTATAATTCTCCAACTTCGTTATTCTTATTTTGTTTCCATCCCAATTTTATTCATGGGAGTTATCAATTCGTTCAAGCGCTGTCCAAACTAAAATTGTCTACCGATATTCCTAACCCTTTTTGTTGTTTTTAATCCAATATTTAGCCTGCTGATTCACCTTAAAAATCCATACTGCACAACCCGAAAGAACATTTAACGCTCTTCCCAACGTAGTTGTTATTTTTAATTTTAACATGCAATTTGAGGGAGTTATTGCCCTTTCAATTTTATAAGATGAAATAAAAGAAGAAAAAATTAAATAACTCGAAAAGCAAGAGTTTAAAAAAAATAGACACAGAGGGACTTTTTGTTGAAAATTACGTTAAAAACCTAAATCTGAAGTATTTGCACTCTTAAGTAATAAGTATGGTAACTGTACCTACAATAATATCTGACGTCATACAATACCTACTCTACTATAATTTTAAAGTTTCGGTAAAACAACTTCGAATTTTTTTCGACTCCGATAAAAATAGCTGGGTGTACGGGAGTTTTACTTTGCGGAATGCAGACGGTTGATAGAGGAAGTGATCTGCGTTGAAACCAATTAAAGGCTTCGCAGATGCGCCAACTTCGGATTCTTGGAATTCACATAGGTACCTAGTAAGTGGAACCCGTTTGTTGCCATTACGAACTGGAGGCAGACCCTGAAGATAATGGGCACATTCTTCTCAAATTCCCGATCACGCGTTCACACATCTCACTCAACTGACGGCAATTCTTCTATATACGGTTGGTAGGCAATTTATAATGAAGACTCGGCTCTGGGGAGGGCCCCGACCCCCCTTTGTCCCCGTCTAAAGCCTAACTGCTAAACATTGAAGAACGAGAAGAAACTCGACTATCGTTAGCTTGGTTTATCTGCTCTCAGATTCTTCGGATGCTGCTATTTGAAGGTTTTGGTATTGTTTTCGTACGGTTTAAGAACCCCTTATTAGCGCAATCATTATCAGGGCAAAATTTACTATAAGACTAGCCAATAAAACAATTTTGATCCGGCAGTATCGATTTCTGGACCACTGTGCACCGGTTGTTATTACTTTGAGCCTGACTGCTAAAATGTAAAAAAAATGGAATCATGTTTTAGCTCCTCGCTCTCACTTCATTATAGAAATGATCACGACGATTGAGCTCTTGTGAGATGATGATCTCCTAATAGAAACTCGCGAGTAAACATTCACTTTATTATAGAAAGAGGCTAAAGAGGCTACATACGAAATTACAGCTTCCTATAGTGTAAAGTATAGAAATGACCTATTAAAATGATTTAACCACCAATATACAAATCAAACCGTTCTCGCAATATTCGGATCACCTGTTATGAATCACATAATCGAAACACCAGCTCAATGAAATCATCAGAAATTAACAAGCGGTTGCAATCATGTTCACAATATCAATAATTGAGAATGATCACCTGTGTGTAAACAATTATTCATATAACCATGCTCATAACTCAGCTTGTTGGCCACGCACTTCGCAGTAGTTAATATAGTATGGTTGGATAAATCGAGAGCTTTCGAACGAATGGTCAACGAATTTTGTGGGATGAAAAACGACGAAGTATCATATCCCTAGCAACGACTCGGTTGTAAGCGGAAATCATCACAATTATTGGCGCTACTTACATCTCACTTTATAGTCTCACTTTTCGGCGGGGGATCCATCGCTAAAACACGATTCCATGTTAAAAGTAAAAATTCAACATTTTATGGTTGATTGAATTTGATGCTGAGAATTCAGACCCAACTAGATCCCATTGAGTATTAGTTTATTATTTGAATACCTTAACCCCCCCCCCCCCCCCTAAAATTTTTTGATTTATGTTTCAAGGTGCGTAGAATCTAAAACTCTGCAAATGATTACTCAAAGGTTCATTATTTTCGTGCCTCCCAAAAGGTTCACATTTCCAGGATCCCGATAGAAAAGGAAAATATATAGGTTCAGCACCCCCCCCCCCCCCCCCCTTCGCTAATCAGTGCGCCTCCGTACCTCATACCGTTTCTGAGGTGCTCAAAAGGAGCTCTATCTAAATAACAGCACCGTGAGTCGCTAAGGAATGTATTCAGCCTCAGAGGTTCCGAACCTGATTTGAGTCCCTCCATACTTTGTAATTGTATTCCAGATCTCTGAAAAGGAGCTACATATCAGGTTTCAGCATCATAAGTCGATTAAGAAATAAATTAGGCTCAGAGGTCCCACTGTGTGCTCAGTGTGCACTGATATTGAATTCTTGATATTATAAAGGAGGCCCATTTCAAATTGCAGATCCGAAGGTTGACATTAATATGCCTGCGTTGATATAGGCACCTGCAGAGGGAAAATTAATGCAATTTACAATTTATTTTACTAATCCACCTGATATAATTATTTAAAAAAAAAAGCGGAATGTAGTCAATCAAGGGTAGGTAACGTGACACGTCGAAATCGGTCATTTAGGAAACGAGAAAATGATGTTTGGAGTAAGTTAGGTCAGCGCATGCGCAGAATGGAATAATGATTTGAGAATAATAAAATTGGTTACAATCTACAGCCTAACTCGCACATTCCCAGACAATCAAAATCATGAAATAGACTTAACCTTGTTCCTGGTAGTACAGTTTCGCACATGCACAGGAGCTGCTAATGATGCAATCATGTTGAAATTGATATGGGATAATTAAATCGTCGTCCCCCAACTATGCACCAAATTTGCGCGAAATCGGACGACTAGGGCGTGACAAAATTATGCTTGAAGTAATTTACGGTTGCGCATCGGCAATCGGTCTTTCATTACCAATTTATCGGTTACATTAATTCATGTAATATATTTAATTATGTGTGAGGCAAGGGTATAGGTATGAATCCAAAATCGGTCAGGGAGGTCGACATTTAAGCCAAATTGGACCATTTGGACGTTTTTGAATGTGTTGAAGGTTTGAGAATTTTTATAGGGCTCCACATTCGTACCTACTTGAACCATGTAAATCTCATCAAAATCAGCAAAAAAGAGTGGAACATAAATGATATGTGGGACGAGGATTTATGGACACGTAGGCAGACACGGAAAGAGATCCAAAATAGCTTTGGAATAGCTAGAACATTCAAGTTCTTGAATGGAAAATTTCAGTAAAATTTCGATTTTGGTGGTAAAGTATTCATGTGTAACCTAAAATAATGAACAGAAGCTTCTTTCAAGCATATTGCTGAGCCAGTACAGTACGTAGGTTACCTTCATGATTGTCCTATCTTTATCAATGACGAATGTTGTTTTTTTCTTTATTACACCCAAGATAAATTTATTACACCTACCTAATCAATGTGGCTCTTAGGGTATTTTGATGTATTATTAACAAAAAACCAAGTATTTACAGCTGTTCGATGAAGTGAAGAGGTTACACGGCCCGAGCATAATCGACAAGGTCAGCGCGATACCTGGCGACGTGGAAGCGGTGGAGCTGGGCATATCAGATAAAGACAGAGAGTTCTTGCAAAACGAAATCGACATGGTCGTTCACGCTGCTGCTACTATCAGGTAAAAATGCTGCAAATTATTACACGTTTTTCATTCTTTTAATAAATAGCCTTTTGTCCAGATCAGTGAGATAACTACACTAATTATTGGATTACATCCGTTCCCTCTAACAGTGAAAATCTCTTACACGTTTTTCATTCCTTTAATAAATAGCCTTTTGTCCAGATCAATGAGATAACTACACTAATTATTGGATTACATCCGTTCCCTCTAACAGTGAAAATCTCTTACACGTTTTTCATTCCTTTAATAAATAGCCTTTTGTCCAGATCAATGAGATAACTACACTAATCATTGGATTACATCCGTTCCCTCTAACAGTGAAAATCTCTTACACGTTTTTCATTCCTTTAATAAATAGCCTTTTGTCCAGATCAATGAGATAACTACACTAATTATTGGATTACATCCGTTCCCTCTAACAGTGAAAATGTTTATTAAATCTGGTGAAGATTGAGCAAGTAGGCAATGGGAGAGTTTTATTCTCGCAAAAATGGATGAAAAACGTCAATTTTTGACGGATTCTTAGAGAACATTTTGCGGTGATTTCGAATGTGATTCCTCGTGTCCCTGTACATAAAATAAATAGGTATTCAACAGGTATTAGATCTAAAGGGTCATTTCTGCTAGTATTTAAGGTAAAATTATCATTCACATATCTTTAGGATAAGTCCGTCGTCACTAGCAAGTCAAGAACAGGGGGCGAGTGCTTTCATTGTAAGGGCATCATCATCAGGTGTAGGTACTATTTCGACGGCTTGATTATGATGTCCTTACAGCGGAAGCTCTCGCCCCTTGTACTCAACTTGCTAGTGACGAAGGACTTCTCCGAAAGGTATGGAAGAGGTATTCAACACATTTTTTCTCAACAAACCACTAAAAAAACTCGTTTTTAACTTAAGAGATTTGAAGAGAATTATCCAAAGAGATATGGAAGTCAAGGTTTATAAACCCAGGTCAGAGGCACCCCAGGTTAACCTAGGTTAAATGGCTGATGATGAAACTATGTGTCAATTTGATTTGGTTAACACACCTCAATTTTCTAATCTCTTTTACTATATATATCCAATGACATTCTTCTCCGTATTTAACATGAACCTAAACTAGGTAAATCTACTTGATCAAAACCAATTCTATCTTTAACACATAATGGCAGCATAGGTGTTTATGTATCTGTATAAACAGTATTGGGTGTCTAAGTTTGTAAACAGCACCTTCTACCGACTTATCATCACCTCTTACCTCTTAACTAAAGAGACCTGAAGAGGCCTCAAGGGGCGAAACTACCTTAGAGAATATAAATATATTCAAGACTCATTGAGGGTCACTTGAAATTAAAAATTAAAGAAGAGAGATTTGAATTAAATTTTGCACCGAGTGAGAGCAATTTCAGACCTCTTCATATAATGTAAATGTCGACGATCAGAATCTTTGTTTCTAGTGAATAATTTCTTGAAGTAATATATTATTGTTTGATTGACTTGTTTAATATGAATAAGCGAAATATAGAAGATAGAATTGACATAAAAAAAGCCGATCTTTCGCCAAAAAATCAATAATTCCAAAAGAAAGGACGTGTTGGTTGGACAGCACTTTTTGAACATAATAAATTGGACAAATTTCAAATAAACTTCTAGGTTTGAAAAAAATCAATAAAAAATTTAAAAAACAGCTAAAACTTATTAAATTTATATTTATTACCAGAACAGTACTCGGACAAAGTTGATAAATTAGTATGAACTGGAAAAAAATTGTGCACAAAATTTTACTGAAAAATGTACCTACCTAATTAAATTTTATTAAAATGTGCTATAAATCGATAACAATTTCAAATAATTGTACAAACCCATTTTTCCCAGAGCAGAATATTGTAGAGAAGGTGTTTTGTTCCAAAAAATGGATACCTAGTTAGTAATATCCGTGCACACTAATTGAATATTTACCAATATGCTTCAAAATGCATGATGCACTCACCCGTGTTTTGGTTACTTAGAAATTTTATTATATATTTTCCACTTAAAATTCCATTCAAAATTGTTTCCACCCCTCATATTACAAAAATGGGCCCTATAAATTTGGGGCCAATGATAGTGTCCCAATGAATTTCCTCAATCTGAAACGAATATGACAAAAGCAACACGAAATCTCGATCCTAAACTGGAGTAAAAACATTACCAGGTATAAACGATTTTGATTAACATAAAAACATGAAATTAGCCTGTAGTGAGAAAGTATTTTATTCGTATTACTGTGAACGTTGATTGATTAACCGCAAATAAATTTGGAACACCCAAACAGATTTGACGAAGCATTGAAGAAAGCGGTTATTCTGAATACCAGAGGTACAAAACAAATGATGGAACTTGCGTCTGGGATGAAGAAACTAAAGGTGAGTTTAATTTTCTAGTTGCTATTACCAACCTGTAATACCAAATATATGATTTGTTCATGTGGCTAGATATTGGTCATTTGAATTCAGATGTGAGAAGGAAATATTATAAGTCAGAATGGAGGCAAGCCTTCCCTTCACTGCACAGTCTTAAAGATAATCATCTATAGAGCATAGACCATAGAAGGTATAGGTAAATATGTAGGTTCCTAAATAGTTTTCTTAGAAATGTTTCTCAACATCGGATTGGGCCGTACCTAAAATTAAGAGTCACGAGCATAATCAAGGATCTGCAGATAGACACAATGACGGTTACGTACATACCATATTTAGAAGGCTCTAACATTTACAAGTAAGTTGAGTGGACATTTTTTATCTAAGTAGGAGGATAGATTTTTCCATGACAAGTCTCGACGGTCCGCGAGCAACTATTCCTTCAAAAATATTAAAGCCAACATGATAATCACAGCCGAAATTCTCAATGTCTCATTCACCTATGCCGAGGTTTATAATTTACGAAAATTCTGCCACAAATTTAGCACACTGGCTTAACATTTTCTAATGAGTAAAGTAGCAATATTCCAGCGCCATGTTCATGTAGTAGTAGTTCGACGTCCTTCTTGAACAAAAAGTTACTGGTTCGAAGTTATCAAGGTGAGTTATCGGACACATTGTTTTCTTTAAAATTCAATATTTGGATTCAACGTAACTTGAAATAGAGAATAGAAGAAAATATCAATCAAACACCGTCATCATTCAAAGTATCCTAAATCTACTCGTACATCAATCACCGACAGACTACCACGAGAAAAAGTACCAGTCAACTTTAGGCAGTGTTATCTATTTATTCATGCACAAAGGACCTGGATCCCACTGAATGTGCATTAAAGCTCAAGAGAAGGTGTTAGAGTGAGTTAACATTTTAAGTAATATTCAACAGAATTACAAAATAAGAATAAAAGGTTATTTATTTATTTATATTTGTACGGGCGAACCCAATTACATTAAATAACAAAGGAATCACGTTGATGGAAACTAAAGAAAAGAAATGAAACTTCTGGAGAAAAAAGAAAGAAAGAAAAAAAAGAAACTGTTCGATTTGAGGAACTGAAAGTTCTGAGTGGTGTGACGACTGAGGGGGAAAATCTATTAGTAACTGATAAGAAATTAAATAAAGGGTGGAACTGAAACGAATTGGATGTTGCTGAATTGAATTTCACTAAATTGAATTTAATTAGGGGTGGGACGCGCATATCGCTGACCTGAATGAAGAGAACGGGCTGGAGAAGAAGTCCAAGTCAGGGTTTAGGCTCGTCAGTTAGTTTGCCGTGCGAGGAAGCCTGCACAGTGGCCGGTTCATTAGGTAGTTCGTCGTCGAGAAGGGAGTTAGAAAGGGCAGAGTGGAGCTAGTTTACTGAGGGATCCTGAAGGAGATCTTGGACAGAAGATATAACGGCGAATCAAGTCCGTTATTCACGAGTTTGTACATAACGGATATGTCGGATATCAGCCTCCTGGTCTCCAACGTCTGCAGACCCTGCAGGGACTCGTAATTCACCTCAGACGAAGGAATCCAGAGTTTAAATCCGATGTACCAGAGAAATCTCCTCTAAACCCTCTCCAATGCGTACTTGTGGACCGTGTAGAAGGGCGACCAAACCGTGGATCCATAACGGAAGTTAGTGAAAAACGTTGTCTATTTCCACAAGAGAGTTACAATGTTAAATCGATTTCTACGGTTAGGCCATCATCAGTAACAAACAATAATTTCGTCGCGAGTGATTTAGTTCGTGGATCCATATTCCAATCTAGGCAGAACCAGCATCTTGTACAGGATGAAGATGGGTTGAATCCGGGTGAACTCCCTGGTGTTATACACAGAAAGAAGAAGGGAAAAGAAACAGAGAGTAGAGATGAGAGAGGAATCAGAGGAGGGAAGAAAAACGGTAGGTTCAGGTTGTTAAAACAAAAAATGGGAAAGGCACCACCGCCGCCGCCGGGAAGGCCAGGCATGTGCGGGACTCCCTAATGGTTCTAGAGAGTCATGGAGCCGTACACCACTCACTTTAACTGAATGTAATAGGGATGCGCTCAGATTCGGCTGTCTGAAAGAAATTCTTTATATAAAAAGTATGTGTTCCCTTGGAATATTTAAAAATGAAACAAAGTAAATTTACAAAGTAATTTTCAGACAATTTCTCAAGTTGTAGCTACTAAGAGTGAGGTAATATGGGCTAATATGCTCCCTTTTATTTGCATTGCAAATAAACCTAACACAGGAGTTATAAGCAACGGACAGGCGTCTCAGAGAGTTCGGCTCCCAATCCCGTACTAAATATTATACCAGAATTTGAGAATAAGGGCAGAATAAGCTACCAAACTAGGTACCTATCGTTTCATGTCATTAGGCATTAGGTCTTAACAAATAAATAGCGTGGTAAACCCTACTGCACATACCCTACACATGTTTATAGTATAACTATTGATTTTATAAAACCATCGGTTTTCTAAGATGTGATTCTTGAAGTAGGGATGTTCTTAAACCACCTTACAAAACGAATGCGGACGAGAAATAATAATAGAAAACGACACCTAGGCCATAGGGATTTTTTGTGAACACAAGATATATACTTAATTAGGTTTCGTGAAATTTTGACACCTTGGAAATTTCTGATTATTAATTTTTTCATGGACAGAAATTCAAAATAACTGTACCTACGCCCACTGAGTTTAACATGTTCCATTCATGTCTTCCAGCTGTTCGTATACGTCTCAACGGCCTACTGTCATTTGGACCAAAAGGTTCTCAAAGAACAACTGTATCCTAGTCCAGTGGACCCTCACAAAATCATCAAAAGCTGCGAACTCATGGATGAAGATCTCGTGGAAAAAGTCGGAGAAAAGTGAGTCTACGTTTCTCAATACCTATTTATTTTGTCCAGGAAAAATTCTCACATTCTCTGTCAAACAGAAGGCGGTCTGCTGGGGCGGACCAGCTGAGTTCCCACCGGAAAGTGAACAAATTGTAAATTTGTAGAGTTTGCCCGCTGTCCGTAAAAAAAAAAAAAAAAAAAAAAAAACTCAGTTCAGTCAGTTTTTTGCGAACTTTCCAGTTTTTTACTGGATTTTTCCATCCAAAATGTTCAGCTTGATTCCCTGAATAACAATCGGGGTTGGCTGCAGCTTTTACACCTCTCTTTCTAGTGGACTGCGCCAAAAAATCAAGCTTTCCAAACGAAAGGACGAGTTCGTTGGCCAGCATTTTTTGAGCACATTAAATTGGTCTAATTAAAAAAAAATCACTAAGTTAGCAAAAACCAGCTAAAAACCGTTGAATTTTACATTTTTAGCAGAATATTGCTCAAATAAATAATATCACCATTACTTATAAAATAGAACATTCGAAAATTGATGTTCAAAATTATGCTGCAAATTTTACTTAAATTTCATTAAAATGTGCTTCAAAATCTGTAAAAACTGCAAAAACAAGAAAATTCAAAATCTCTCTTTGAATATTAGATTATTATTGAGAACGAGTTTTTTTTCCATAAATTTGGTAGTTAACAATTTCTTTTCCCTCAAAGTCCTAAAGTTTCAAAACAATGTGACATAAAGTAGTATATAATATACGAAAATTCGCTCATACAATCATGCTGCATAACTGAAACTTATGCCATAGTGTAGGGTGATCATTGTGTTGCGAATCGGTTATCTTTCATGTTTAAATTATTTAGTTGAAAAAAAAAAAGTGATCATTGTTCTCACACTACTTTACACAACTACTATTTTTGACTTATCTATACAATTTATCTGTCTTCAGGATACTTCAGGGCTTTCCAAATTCCTACGCATTCACCAAGAATCTATCAGAAGCTATCGTTACAGAGTACATCAATCAAGGATTGCCGATTATTATCGTTCGCCCATCAATTGGTATGTATATAAACATATATCTATTGAACCAAATACGAACAGACCTTACTTGTTTGTAATTATTGTAATTAAATAATTAGAAAAAAGTGTTTGATTTAATGTGTGAGTATGTACGATGGCTATGGTTCTTACCTAAGTTACTACCTACTTGGCATTGAGTGATGGTGATGACTATTAGAAAAAAAAAAGTTGATGCATGATAAGTCCTAGGGTAGAAATGAATATTTACAAAGTTGACACGATTTTGATAACTTAGAAACTTCTATCCGATATATGACTTCAAGGCCAATGTTTTGATGGAACACCTTTCTGAATGTTCATTGCTATAGAATCTATATTTATACTCCTATAACCACTGTTTCTGGAGGGATGTATCGCCCTTACCGCTAAATAACTATTCGGATTTTAGAGAAGAGGGAAGTTATAGCTAATACCTATTTGTAGTGATACCAACTTGGCTGGAACCGCTCCAGGGATGGACAGACAACATAAACGGACCCACAGGACTTCTGATTGGTGCAGGGAAGGGAGTCATAAGAACCATGTACTGTGACAACACGGGATACGCAGACTACATGCCGGTTGACATCTGCATCAATGCCCTGCTTCTCGCGATGTGGAACTATCTATCTAACGGGTGAGCCAGTTTTTGAGGGTACTTTTCAAAACCTTGTAGATACGTTTAAAATCAAATAATGTTTTATTGTTCAACCAAAAATGCAGTACACAGCTAAGGTTTAACCCATTTAAGGTTTGGTTAGAAAGTGAACTCATAGGTGTCATGGGCCACACCAACTATTGCCCACAACCAGTGGGTGCCTGGGGAGGACAAGAACAACAACAACAACTGAACAGGGACTTGATTATAGATGATTACTGACCAATCACTTTGATCCAACAAAAATTGGGTCAACTGGGACCCGTCCATCTCACCTATGTGCCCTTGCGGACTCGAGGAGGATTCCGCAGAGCACTTTCTTTGCAGATGCGACCTGTACTGGAGATCCAGAACGGAGGCATTTGGGAATCATATAATTGAACGTGCTTCCCTCAGAGATATTGAGTGGAAAAGAATACAAAAATTTGCTGATTTAAGCAAAAGGTTTGCTTGCAACGACTCCAACTCGGGGTAACCGGTGGAATCCCCTTTTAAATTAAAGGGGCCTCTTTTTAAGGGAGAGTATAAGCTGTTCATGGTGCCTGAAACTCTTTTCCAATGGTAACCCCGAGCAGTGAGTGAGTGAGTGAGGGAACTGGGCCCTGTGTCGCTGAAAGTGCAAAATATGAAGGCAAAATTTAAAAAAAATTATAAGTGGTAAGGGAACCTCTTTCACATTCTTGATAACGATCAAAGAAGAGAAGGTTCAAGAAACAAGAAAGTGAATTTTTACTTTTAAACCTATTTCCTGCAGAAAGTGTTCAATAGACCGTTCCAGCTGGCATATTCAGTAGGACCAGCTGGAACGATCTATTGAACACTTTCTGGATTAAAAGTAAAAATTCACTGTTTCTCGAACCTTTGTCTCCGATCGTTAACAAAACTGAGAAAGAGGTTCCCTTGCCACTTTAATTTTTCCTTCATATTTGCACTCCTTGCACTTTCGGCGACACAGGGCCCGGTTGACCCAATTTTCGTTGGATACCAATATCAAAGCTTGGCCATTTATCACCTGTAATCAACTCCCTGTTCAGTTGTTGTTCTTGTCCTGCCCAGGCACCCACTGGTTGGTGTGGTGTGGACCATGACATCCTACCATATACACACTTCCTTATATATACCCCCTACACGCTGTAAGTGTGCATTGGTTTCATTTTGAAATCCCTGTAATTAGGGATGTTGAGCATTGGAGTGGTCTACATTAAAAGTTCGGTATAGGTACAATTACTGTTATAGTCGTGCAATTTTGAACTCAATCCTTGTGGCGACACAAAATTACACTTTATAATGTGATAAGCACCCTCAAATTACCAATATCAATCACCATTTGCCCCTTGCAATGACAATTTTCCTTATTTTATGAAAATTGGCTCAATTTCCAAAAAATCAGTAATTTTACTTCATTTCATAACAGTTTTCTGTTTTATCTGCTACACATACTGGTTGTGTAAGTAAATCACATTTAAACATTCAATCATGTATGCTATGAAAATAATAATATAGATCAGTTCGTACATGGCGTGTCTCCCTACAGCTTCCCTCAATGATTCCCTCTATTTCATCAATTAACTTATGTAGTCAAAGAGATGATTCCCTTCTCATCCGGGAGTGTGTCTACCCTGTGATACTTTGATGGGTTGAACGTAATGTTCCCTAGTTTCTGAATTGGAGGTTGGTGAGTCAACTAACTCAGGTATCTGAGGAAGAATATCCCTGAAAATACAAATATTTACACGATTAAGGGTAATTGGAGCACTCACACTCCTTTCCTGTTATTTATTCAGCTAATTTAAACAATGGAATAAACCACCCATGGTCCGGATTAGACCATTTGTTTTAAATCTGTATCTTAAAAAAAAAAAATTACAAAAAAATAATTGAACGATTGAAGCCCAGCCCATTTTTCTTAAATCAGTTTTAACAACTTTACAAAAATTTCATCAAACCTATTTTCAGGGATACTGACAAGCATGTCTACAACCTAACGTCAAATTCAGAGTGGCAAGTGACATGGCAGCAGATAATTGACATTGGACGGGAAATCATCTCTCATGAAGTCCCTCTTAACAACGCCGTTTGGTACCCTGGTGGAAGCATGAAGTCAAACAGGCTCTATCATCAAATATGCGTCATTCTTTTCCACATGATCCCAGCTTACTTCATCGATTCCCTCATCTATCTCTCAGGTCATAAGCCCATGTAAGTGCTTACCAATGTTTTAATGAAGGCAACATGCTATTTAACTGAAAATAAAATACAATTAACTAGAATTTGAAGTTTCCTGTGAATAACTATTATTTTCTGTGTTCGTAAAATCACCTGCTATTTACAGATTGGTGAAGATACAAGACAGGATAAATAAAGGTTTTGAAGTTTTCGAGTACTATGCCAACAACCAATGGGATTTCAATAATGACAATTTGAGGGCAATACGGTACAAAATGAACGACAGGGAAAAAGTGGAATACAAGCTGGAAGGAGATGGTATGGACCTCAAAATGTACTTCAGGGACTGCATCCTAGCAGCACGCAAGTACATTCTCAAGGAGATGCCAGAGACGATTCCAAGGGCCAGGCAACACATGAGAATGTAAGGAGAGAAGCACAGTTAATTGCACGAGGCGTTCGCGAACAATACACTAATCTAAATTCTTACTAAGGGCCCCATCTAAATTCTTACTAAGACCCAGACCACTAATCTAAGCAGAAAACTGATCCGTGTAAAATCTCATGGCGACTGGAGCACTGGGAAGGCCACGCAGTGAGTAGTTGAACTAAAGAGCACGTCAGGGTCTAAAGTCTCTTGCCTCACCTTGATTGTTCGCGAACGTCTCATGTTAATTGCAAACACTTGTTTTCTGACTATACATATTGTTAAAACACCTGATCACTTCTCACTACTGGAGGATTAAGTCAACTCCTACAAGTATGAAACAAATTTTGTGTGATGTTAAACTGCATGATATCCTTGGTGTTGTATAGGAAACAATGAGGATTAACCTTGAGTTAATGTTGTTTACTATTTTTAAATGACAATTTTCAGAAGATCATTTCATTTTGAGAATTTTGACACTAAATTTTCCCCTACAATAAGTGGTCAGATTTCATGATTTTCAATATTTTGACAAAATTTGACGTCACACTAATCGGGGGGGAGGAGGTGGAGTGGGGAGGTACGATGATGATGTACTTTGATGCTATAACTTTGAAATTTTGTAGAAAGAAAACCACTTATTTGTTTCATCTACATTCTCAAAAATATAAAACATCCCTCAATCGTCCAGTGAGCAGTCACATGAAACCATCAGGCTTCAGAATGCAGGGAATCAATCGAAAACGTGTAGTTCTGGGATTACGCGAATAAAGATCTATTGATGAAGAGACAATGCACTAAATTCGTATCTTGTTTCAAAGTTAACGATACTCTTTTCTCTCACTTTTACATGATATAGCCCTAGCGGCTTCTGGTGGGACACACAATCAAATGATTAAGAAATGGAAAACAAAGCTACCTACAGACTATATATCGAATGTACAGTACATCTTTGTAAAAGGATTTTGAGATGCTAACTATATCTAATGAGTGTAGTACTCATAACAAATGTACTGCGTTCATTTTGCATTAGATGAATGAAATAACAGTTCGATGCTGAACATATTATTCCCAGTACTTTCAGAAAAATAAGTAGGCCAGTACTCGAGACGAACCCTCGCGTACTACCTTTTGGCTCTCCCTGAACGTGATATTAGTGAAACAACAAAGAGGTATTGTGGCATTTTCTGCATTACAGTTTTGATGTCTTGTTTTCTGAGACGACAACTTTTCAGATTAACTCTACAGGTTCGGCAATGGTTCATAATTTAATTCGAACAGTTAGTACTGGTTATTGCGTTGATACTTTGACGAAAAATGATTTGCTGATCTGGTCTTTCAGGTAGGACCCTTAAAACATGTTGAAGTTATTAAAACGCCTGTTCCATAGCAGTTGATGGATGCAACCCTTCCTTCACAGTATATCATGCAATTTTTACCTCCCTATTCATCAATGCTCAACCCCAAACCTACGTAACAGGCGTTTTCTTTAGTTGAAATGTGATATTGGGCTCACTTGGAAAGCCAGAAGAGCATTTTTAGGAGAAGTGATTATTCAAGGTGTCAAAGTAATAGCAACCTATAGAACTAGAAAATATAAAACTTATCTAATGGAAGTTGTAGAGATTCCAAATACTCGTCTTGTTCATTAGGCTAATTCCTTCGAGCACAGGGGTTGGATATAGGCTGCGTTTCTATGTACATAGGCACATTGTATTGGGGGGAAATAATACTATGATTCCACATTAAACAATATAAATAATTAAAGATAAAACAAGAATCTAATCATACATGTAGGGAACCATTCCACAACAACAATATTCAACCAACGGGAGCTATTATTAATTGGAAGACAGCCAGGGCAAGGAACGAAAAGTATCAAGATGTATGTATTATTTACTATGAAATTGATAAAAATGTGATTTTTAATTCCATTTTATTGTTTTTGATTCCAGGATGTACTACCTCGATTTGATGACGAGAATAGCGTTTTTCGCCTTCCTTGTCTGGATCCTGGTAAAATGGCTCTCCCCAATCAAATCTTTATTCACGTTGCAAGTTTAGACATCACAAGTGCCCAGGCGGGGGTTTTTTTTTTAATGATCAACAGTGTTACTTCTACTGAATTTTTGTATAAAATTGAGCTACTGTAACGCCTACATTATAAAAAGATTTTTCAACAAAATCCATAACTGGACCTTAAAAATCAAACCTTCAACATTTATATATACCATTGAAAGTTTATTCTTTTGGTTTAGAATATTGATTTAAACAGTCCAATACAGTAAATGTGAATTTCTGAAAGATTAGTACAAATTCGAAGTTAAAGTTATAACCAAAACTCTTTATATAGAAATTCGCCATTAGTCATGCTGTGCAATTGAGACTTTTATAGTTTCTTTCCTTCAGTTTAGTCTTCCATTTTCAATGGGATTAATAATGTATACCTATCTGATTGATTGCGCATTTGTTCCCGCTCATTATTCTAAGTTTATGTTTTATTTGCGCAATTATTCAACTTTTTTTATGCACTTCTTCCGATTCTCTATAATGAACAATATTCAATATCTATATATAATTAACACATTAGTTTAGTTATGTAATTTTTTATGGTATAATGATATGATGAATATTGAGTTAGTTTATGACGGTATCCATAGCTCTCTTACGGTTACCTATAGTTATTTTGAGTTCCAAATAATCATAGATCCTATTAATATTCATTTTGTTATAATAATAGGACCTACTCAGATGACGAGTAGGCTTTGAACAACACAATTAGTCTAATTCAATGGAGCTCAATTTGAATAGATCAGTATGTGAACTTTTGATACTATTTTCATCTCTTTTAGAAATCTATTGTTACTCATACAGAACCTATATAAATTGTTAAGGAACTGCAAAATTTCACGACGGTCTTCATAATATGAACCGAATAAATCAAAGTCAAATCAAAGAATTATGACAAGTAATTTTGTAATTTACTTACTTTAGCAAAGTATATCTAGAAGTTGTGGAGGATACGGTGGTACTTAATCTGCTGAGTTATCGAATGTTTCCAACGATGCAATAATACTAATAGAAATTTATGAAGAAAGTACACGGAAATAATTGGCGAATGAAACTATGTTAATATTTAATCAAAGATTTAAAATCAAAACCAGCTTATCATTGGTGCATATTTGTAGTGTTGATTTTAAGAAAAAATACTGACTGAACACTGACTGAGTGGAAAACTGCTTACAAAATTTTGATTAAAAAAAAAATAAGAAAAGAAATCTAGTAATTTAGATGAACTAAGGCTCAAAGAATAATCTTGTGCAAAAAAAATGCATGTCAGTTCCTATTTGTAAGTCAGCGAAATTCGGTACACACTCTGTATATGGTACACCAAATCAAAATATGTTTGTCAATAATTAGAAACAATAAGTATTCCAAGTGAAACGCTATAACTTCAGTTGAAATTTCACTCTTTTACAGGAATTTGTAAAAAGTGTGTGAGAAAACAGCGTTTCAGACTGTAATAATAAGTGTTTGCGTAGAAGACCTGTGATACGAATAATTAAAACATTTTATTATAATAAATTTTGTTTTTTTTTTTTTTAATCCATAATTTAAGTTCCGACTCCCTAAATATTTATACTAATAAGGAACGAAAATATGAGTACAATAGATTGAGTTATAAGAACGAGCAGGATTTTCAATGTACAACGTTACATTAACTTTATTTCGTAGGATTTGAGTATAAACAAATTTACAAAGTACGAGGTGAAATTATTTTTATCTCACTAACTTGTCTTTCAAGGGTAATCACAATGTTACTTACATAGAACACTATTCACTGACGTCCTCCGACACTTCGTCATTGATTTTTGTATCTCCCTAAAACAATTAAGTCATACTGATGAACAAGTCCGGTTAATAACATTTTTCGGATGAAATATTAGAAAGAAAAAGAAACAACGGATAGGTGTGAGGAGTCCACTAATCCACCACAAAAACAAGCAGTAGAGGAGACTGACAATTCTAGAGGGATGAGTAGAATGAATGCAGCCACATTAGAATGGATTCAATTACAGGATGCCTTCTTCATGTGAATAGAACCCTCAACACCAGGGGGGCATTTAGGGAATCTTACACAAGCCTGGCATGGGATTACAGATAGGAACGATTTTTTTCCTGGTTGGCGAGAGTTCTTATTCTTTTTACTACTGTTCCCGTTCTCCAACCGAATCTTTTGCCACATTCTCAGGAACCCCTCCTCAATATCCAAATGACGGACCTCATTGATAAGCTTGTATCTGACCAGGTAGTGTGTCTTTGTTCCCCCAGGGGAGATCAAGTGGTTTCTCCAATTTTCCTGGTAACCAAGGCATCCGGAGGGAAACGTTTTATCCTGAATTAAAAAAATTCTTTCATTACGCCCCCACATTTTAAATTGGAAGACTACCGTACTATGCGTGAGTTGATTTCCAAGGATTGTTATGGGGCCACAATTGACCTTAGGGATGCATACTATATTTCTCTGCCTCTCAGAAAACGTCTTTATATTCAAGACATGATTGCTCGCTTTACCTCTCTTCCGAATCCCACTGTGAGGCAATTCGCAACCGTGATAGGGACGTTAGTGGCTGCTTGCCTCACGACACCTTGAGGTAAATTATATACTATGTTCTTGGAATCGCTTGTATCTGACCAGGTAGTGTGTATTTTTCCCCCATTAAGATCAAGTGATTTCTCCAATTTTTCCTGGTAACCAAGGCATCCTCGAGGGAAACGTTTTATCCTAAATTTCAAATATTTAAGGGTAGAGTTCATTACGGGCCCACATTTCAAATTGGTAGACTACCGTACTATGTGTGAGTTGATTTCCAAGGATTGTTATTTTCCAGGCAGACGTGTTTGACCTTAGGGATACATACTATATTTCACTGCCTCTCAGAAAAAGTATTTATATTCAAGACATGATTGCTCGCTTTACCTCTCTTCCAAATCCCACTGTGAGGCAATTCGCAACCGTGATAGGGACGTTAGTGGCTGCTTGCCTCACGACACCTTGAGGTAAATTATATACTATGTTCTTGGAATCGCTCAAGGTTAAAGTGTTAGCGACAAATAATTTTTTATGAAGCAAAGTTCACAATACACCATCTATCCAGATGTTGGAGTAATAATGTTTTTTCCATGGTGAATAGATTGTGTAACGATTTCTTGGTCGAATTTGAAACGGACGCCTGTCCATTAGGATGGGGGGCGTGGTGTGACGGATGTACAGTCAGTGATTGGTGGTCTCCGGAGAAAGCAACTTACCATGTAAATGCTCTGGAGTTTAGGGCAATTTTCCTGGCGTTATGCCACTTCGGTGACCGAGTTACAAACTTGAGGATCCTTGGCAGGTCTGATAACACTACGGCTATCAGCTGTGTTAATCGACAAGGTTCCATGATTTCTTCGAGGTTATTTTCCATTACCCGAGAGATTTGGAAATGGTGTGAAAACCGAGGGAATTCGTGTTCTCATCCTATATTGCTTTCATCGAGAACGCTGTGGCAGACGAGTGTTCCCGGTGCCTCCCAGGAAAAATGGAATGGTTTCAATGGGACTCCTACTTCAACAAAATTGTTCAGAGGTTCGACCCCCCCACTATCGATCTGTTCGCCTCAGCGGCCAATGCTAAGTGCCCGAGGTTTTTCTCGTGGTTCCAGGACCCGAGAGCAGCAGGAGTGGACGCGTTTACCTTCCCCTGGACGGGACTGAACTTTTTCGCTTTCCCACCCTTTTCACTGATTCTCAAAGTGCTGGGAAAAATAGTACAGGATCAAGCAACAGGACACGTGGTGGTGCCTACTGGCCTTCTCAGGCCTGGTACCCCTTATTTTGTGAACTTTCATCACATTTAAAGAAGGGGGAGAAAACCCTCGATTTTAGAGAAAAAACGATGTTTTTCAACATTGAAACGTAGTTTTCTCCCCTAATTAGCAATGTAAAAGTAAAATTGGCTACACCGTTGAAAAGGAGAGATTTCGTCGCAGTTTTTACCGTTCTTGTGTCTTGAAAAAGTATAGGCTCTCATAGTTCACTTCCCGATTGAAAAAACTGTCTTCTATATTAGGTAGGGAATTTTTGAACACTTATATAAAAACTATATTTTGAATCAAGATAAAATTTACGTGGTACCTACCTGAGTTTTGTCAAAAATCGAACTGGAATGCGAAGAGATGTGAGTAAGAAAAATCTTATTGTTGACCGTTTGGAAGGAGCAGTGATTACAACAAAACATGAGCCCATCATCCAGTCCTGTGGAACCAAAAATCACGAGACTTGAGAACATCAAACAAAATCAACTAGGTTATATCTACCTAATCTTTTTTAGGCACCATAACTTAAGCCCAAGGCACAGATGATGTGCACAAAGTAAAAAGCAGACACACCATCACACTGATGCAAAAACAATCAATGAGCATTTCCCATGGGAAAAGGGAAATGTAAAAGTGAGAAGGACATAATAGAACATTTTTACTTAGAAATTTACCTACTGCACTCTGATGACATCAGTCTTGGTTCTTCCTCCACACATTAGCTTGAAAGTTCACCACCAACGTCATTATTATAGTACCCATGACAAGTACTGCTGCTCACTCACAAGCAATCTTTGAACTAAACTGTTTACAGCCAAGTGATCATCTATCAGCCCGTCACCCTCTGTGATAACTGTTATTTTGGCAAACGTTGTGCTTTTATCTTTCCCTGTATCCATTGAGCAGGAGATATTTTACATATTTCTCTCATTACCAAAGCCCACGTTTCTGAATAAAAGTGCGGACCCTCTTGCAGCCAAAGCCTGCATTTCCGCATAATAGTTTTGACCATCTAGCAGCTGAAGCCTGCCTTCTAGTGTCAGGACTAAAAATGCCTGTGCGACGATTTTCACATTCTTGCATCATCCGTTGCTATAAGTACTTGGGGAAACTGGTTTCAAAGACATCTATTATTAATGTAAGATGTGGATATAAGTACCTACAACATCCATTTTCTTATTAGTTTCAATAAACCCTGATAGAAAGCGGAATCAGGCTCTTCCAACTTCCTTTTCCTTCCACCTTCCAAACATCAGGCCTTCGTGGTCAATAGGATTTTCATTCACACAAAACAAAGGGTCCCTCTTGCTATACTCTTCTTTCTCTGCTTTGATAAACTATCGTTTAGGTTCATTGGGGAAGCAAAATCATGGTTATAAAACTCAAACCATTCAAGTAATTCGGAGACTTTTACAATAATATTTTCATTGAGAGGTTGAAATTTGGGGTAGAGGAAGGGCTAGAGTCAGTTCCTGACCCGACCAGACTAGATTCAGAACGAAGTTAGATCAGTGGCTCAAGTCAGGTAACGTCAAATTGTATGTTGCCGCTCTCCATAAAATGTACAGGACAGGTTTAGGCATGCATGCAAGTAAAATCAGGTCAGGTCAAGAACGGTTGCGCACTTTTACAGCCAAAATAGGAATAAATCGCAATACCTAGATAATGGCCTCTTTAACCCCAGCTAGAAAGTGCTGATTAATGTTAATAACACTAGGAAACATTCCTATCAACACTGAAAACGTAAGTTAAATGCAAATAATTACCAGGGTGTTTGTTTTTCAAATGATTCTTATAAGTGGTACTCTGGATGGACGCATACGAACAGTGAGGGCACTTGTAGTGTTTGGCGCCCGAATGGCGCATTTTGTGTCGTCGAAGAGAGTTGTGATCAGCAGTCTTGTATCGGCAGTACGAACAGGCATAAGGTTTTTCACCTGGAGATAATTCAGAAAATAAAAAAAATTCAATAACGTGAGAAGTTGATAAATAGGCAACTCAAGTTATTCAATTATTCATTTTTTCTACTAGTCAATGAAATAGGAGGGCAAGAGTGATTCGTAAAGCCACTGGGCTTGCAATAATAGCTACTATAGAAGTAGAGGTGGCCATAAAAGGCGGGTCATCTTTTTGGATCCATCCCTTTAGTAAGTAGCTATAAATGAACAGCAAGGCTTGCACTATATAGGTATGTACTGGTATATGAAAATAGCGACCTAAAAAGTTTTGATTTAATGGAGGGTGGGATCCAGTGTATTTATAGTTGGTGGGAGGTACCCACTCTCTCAAGTTGAACATAGTGGCTATAGATTTGTTAGAAAGCTATGAGTGGAATATTACTTAAATGGGGCTGTTGTTTGGACCTGGGTGTTGACACGGAACACTTCAGCAGTAGGCTGTATGAATCTAGAATTGAATTAGCACATTGTAGCAGGATCTGTGATAACAGGAGTGGAATGTTACGTCAGCAAGGTTTATGACAAAATTTCTGAGTTAGGTTGGATTCTCACTTCCCTGTCAACAGCATCAGTGTTCCTACCGTTTTCACATATGTAAAAAAGACACTTCACAATTTTTGGCTTGTTTCATTCCCACATCAGCTTTCCTAAAACATCATAAGCATCTGTCCATCACTGTGAGGACTGTCGGCCTCCTCGACCTTTGCTGCTGGCCGTTGTGAACATAGCCACCACGGCTTTTCCTGGCACTATGTGAACTTCCTTATTCAATCATCACACCAAGAACCGGGTACACTGTTGTAAGTGTGACACCCGCCTTTTAATAGGGTGGTCAGGGGACTGCACACAATCTTCTATGGGGATGCTGCTTTTTCCTCAGTAATGACTGCTTCATCAGTACCTATAGTTGACACAACTACAAATCAATAAGCACCCTCAGAGAATAATAAATAGATACAAATTCTATGAGGGCTGTTATAAGAGAAATTTGGTTGGTATGGAATAAAATAATACGCAATAATCACCTGTATGTGAACGAAGATGCATTTTAAGGGTTGACATGGAAGAAGCTGAGTAAGAGCAAACGTTGCAAACATATGGTCTCAGACCTCTGAAAAATGACACACTCATTACAGAGCAGCACCAATAAACAAAGTAGTAAGATGGTAACAGTTACTCTGGTGCAAGGTTGTGGGTGAAATGGATAAATTCATTCGTAGTTATTATTTGGAAATTATTTGGACAAGAAAATAAAGGGGTTGCCCATGGATAGGAAAATGTCTTTGTTTTTTTCCAGGATAGTTTTTAAACGGTAATTAATGAATAAAATCATTATCCGTTGGTAAGAGAATATACGTAGAATAATATTAATATATTATATTAAAAACAATAATAAGAACAAAACAAAATTGTGAAGGCTAGCAGGTCATCTGAAAATTCACCCAGCAGCCGAGGATGTAGAAGAAGAGAGGAATCTCCTCCTCTGTCTCATATCAATCCTCCTTTCCACCACCTCTTCCACTCTTACTAACCACCTTCGACATTAAATAGTGCTGGGACCCATCTGTTGGGTCCCCTCTGTGACCAAAGGAGGCCAGAACTCTACTGAAGTTAGCAGTACAGACTCCACAGGGGGGAAACAGAGAGTTGTTGGGTCACTAAGAACGTGGTGCTTGAAAAAAATAAAAAGGAGTTTTGAGGTGTAGTATCGTAAGAACAATCGCTATTTCAATTTCACTTGAATTTATACAATGCTACAGGTGAGTCGGGTCTATCATCAAGAACTTTGAAAAGTCAGACATATTTTCGGTTGCGTCCAATGGTGGCACAAAGATCAGACTGGTGCTAGACTGGTACACCAACCCGTATTAGTTCCTTTGGCTAATGTAGCACTCCTCCACTTCCATTTTTATAAATGTTAAGAATTGTGACTTGTGAAATTTATTGTGAATTTATCCATTTCTTCCATGATACGTAAAGTTTTCGTATAAAGGCGTCTAAGAAGTAATCCTAAGGGTTTTTACAGCACAATAGGTACAGGCAGTTATCGAATGTCGGGGTTGGTCTAGTTCATATCTAAAGATTTTGCTACTGATTGTTATACATTTATTGCTATTAACTTCCAAAGTTAGTTTCTTTTGTAAGTTTCTGTGTTTGTGAGCTATTTTTCTTCCTCTTCAACGTAGGGACTACAGCAACAACAATAATACTCTTATTTATTAGGGAATGAATTGCATCACTTTTGGCACCAAGACGTTATGGTATGATTTTCGTATTTTATATAGTGTCTGAAAGTTTTGCACAGTATTGCTGCATTTCTAACGCACTATTATACTTTAATTAATTTACCTGTATACCTTTGTAATGACTGTGAATGAAAGGTAATTGTCAATAGATAACCTCAACAATAAATAAATAAAATAAGTGAATAAATAAAAAACAAAAACTTTCTACATCGCTTATAGTAGATAAATGGGGGGAAACTAATGACAGATAAACAGATGAAAACTTGTCATCTGAATCTGGCTGTTTTCAATCAATATCTGCCTATTGGACGCTTTGAAAGTTATATTTGATGTTCTTGTTGTTTGAATAGGTAAATCTTACATGGATGACCTTGTAAGTACAACGTTTTGAATGTGTAGTAAAATTACTAAACGAGTCTCACAGAAAACCAAGTATGTAGTAATAGATAATTAACACCTAACTTCTGACCTTTTTTGAAAAAATTAAATGAAAAAATAAATAAAATACAATAAAAATACGTGGGCACTTTTCATAATAAAACTTGTAAAGTCTTTCCCAAGATTTAACTTCATGGTAATCAAGCTGGGAGAAACTAAACCACTCACTTACAAGCTCACACTAGAGTAAAGAATACAAGATATTAGAGTTGCTACTTAAAAACTAAGAAACACGTGAAACGGCGAGAAAATTGGGGCAAATTAGAGGAGGAATCGAATTAGAAATGGACATTTAGAGATAAGATACAGCTTAGAAAGGCTTTTGGGGGAAAATGCAACACAACATTTTTAGGATCTCAGGAGTGCACACATATTACATCTGGCTGATTGCATTCCTACTGCTCTATGCAAACTACATATTGCATATTTCATTACAGGGTGCTGTTAACTGATGCTACCAAATGATCTGCAACAAACATGTATAAATGCCATACTGTCCAACTACACAATAATAGTAAGTTAACCACTCCCAAATATTGTACCAACTATAATTAATTATAACTACACTTAATTCTTTGTATCCATATCTAAAACTTATAAATAATAATGACTAGGTACTTATATCCTAACTTATAACAAGATACGCTAGAACTTAACTCTTAAAGTAGCCTGTTGTCTCTTAATACCTTTTAGCTCCCTGATGAGGCCTATATTGGTGAAAGCGCTCGGAGGGAAAATAAACTGATGAGAAAACGTGACTAACTATCTACTCATCCCCTCACACTCCCTAACCATAAATAATATTGTTAGCCGAGTATCAAGATTAGGTTGATTTAGGCGTTTTGAATTCAAAAACCTAAAAATCCTATACTAGGTTGTTCCATATCATTCCAACAAATCGACTATAAAATAAATTATACACTCATAGAAAATTAAAAGAGTTTTACCTGTGAACGATGTCCATGTGATGTCGTAGTAACCGTGAATCGGTGAACTTTCTTGAACAAACTGTGCAGTTTTCCGAACCTTGGAGGACCGGTTTTTTACTTTTATTGTGAAGCACCTGAAATGTTCACAATATTAATGACGTGAAACGAGGGAATCATATTGATTCATTTCCCCTCAATTTTCTAAACAAATTATTATTAAGAAATGAAAGAAGCAACTATCTTGTTCTATGTTATGTAAATTCCATGCAGACCACTAGGCTTGGAGAAAGGAAATTAAAGCCAACGGAGATGAAAGAATGATAAGGTATCATTTCGTGGTGGAATGACGAAAAAAATACTAAAGGATGGGGCAAGAGAGTACCTGTGACGGGACAATGTAAGCAACGAGGAGACATTCTTATGCTGTAAGTCGTCCTATTATGGCCCACTATGTGTTAGAGAACCTGTTTCCCAATTTCAGAATATTTGTTTATACTGATGTCTATCCAGTATAGCTGGTTACATTATGTCACAGTCAGTAGGACCTTAACTTTAATACATAATCCCTCTCGAGTCAGACTGCAGGTAAACATTCCCTGACGTAGCATCTTCCTTTCCTCACTTTCCAAGTCAAAACACACAGTGAAAATGACCTAGCTCAGCTGGAATGTTGCAGCGAACAACTGTTGAGCCAACAGTATCAACCAGTAATTTTTCAGACCCCCCAATTCAGCCAAGGATGGCTGATATTTAACTCCAGTGCTACATGCAGAAAAATAACTCTCATAGTCAAATATACCTATTTGATTGATTGGCCTCGTTAGCAAAGTAGTTAAGGAGGCAATCTTTTTCTGGGGTTTTCTAATGAACAGGCAAGAGTACGAATTCTGCCAGTATCTATGAATTTTTGAGCCAGAAAAACTGGTTATAGTTTTTATGGAAAAAAAAAATTAAATAATAATTATAAATAAATAAATAATAAAAATAATTCGAAGTTGGTAGGACCAAATAACAAGAAAAAAGAAATGTCATACCTAATAAATTAAATATGGTCAACAAACTTAGATAATTTGAGTGTTAATAGTTAGTTTCCAAACCATAATATAATTGCCTACTTACATACCTTATGAGTTGCCAATTGCTTAGTGGTTTTGAATCCTTTCCCACACGTGTCACAGAGATAAGGACGGTCGTTTCCATGAATTCTTCTGTGAACGTTCATTAACTTACTCAAGCTGTAATAGAAATGTCACTGGTAAAAATCATAATTTGCTATAACGTTCAAATATTATCTAGGTGAAGGCATCATGTCTCACTTCAACATTCTAAAAACCGAATGCTGACATTAGCGAATGTGTTGTCCTATTGGCAAAAAATCAGTATTATAATTCAAGTTTACCTTCCACATTAAACCATTCACATGTGTATCATGTTTCAAGACCCAGTCTCCACAGTTGGTCACATTTGGTATTTACCAAAAATTGCAAATAAATGCTTAACATGATAGTTTCATGTTCTTATTACGAAAATCATGTTTATGATATGGCTACAAATTATTTTCATCTGAAAGAATGTAAGACGAAGACAGTGATAACTTACTTATTGGTTTTAAAATCGCACAAGTCACAGGAGTAGAGATCGATGTCCACGACATGACTGCGCCAAAGGTGCAATGAGATTTCAGACCATTTTGTGAAAAAATCACTGCACTCAGGACACTTCCAACGTTTTGAATCTCCTGAAACAAGCAAACTTATAAACAAATAGCTTGTGAGAATTTGATTAATTTTATGTGCTGGGATCACCAAACACCAAGATGGCCCCTTCCTGGCTGGATGGAGCCCCCATATGCTATTTTCATTCTAATACATATTACTTGATTATTTTCCACCTTCATTGAAGCGGTTATTTTTTTAAAGTAATTCTCACCATCATGACATATTGTGTGATATTTCAGATTTCCTTCGGTGATGAACTTCAGTGTACACCCACCAAATGTGCACCTGAAATGCAAAGTCCAGCTTGATAAATTTGAAGTGCAACACCTTCAAGAACTAGCTCTTTGTTGACTTATTCACGATAATCAAGTTAAATACAAATGGTGATTTAAAAAAACTGCCACAAGTGCACTCCAGGAAGTAACATTAATCTTCCGATTGATTTTGAAAGAACATGTTAGACATACTTCCAAATGGCCTTTTCTTCCTTCTCCGCTTTAATTTCTGCAATTTCAGCTTTTCTCGCTTCATCTTCTCGCAGCCTTTGCTCTACAACTTCATCGCCTCCGTTTGCTTCGTTCCCTGTTACACCTTCTGCAAACACGAGCGAAATTATGAGAAAGACGAGGAAGGATTTTCAAGACCTACAACTTTAACCATGATACGAGCATAATCCAACTCACTTCTTTTCTAACGAATTAAGGGCTTTTTAGAAAGGACCCCCCCCCCCCCCCCCGCCATTAAATAGCCAGAAAAAGACGCTAAATGTCACTAAATGTAGATGAAAGCCGTTTTCTAATGCATTCATGTTTAGCTAAGCGCTGCTAGGAAAATAAAAGTTATTCAGTTTCTGGCCCACAAAACTTGTTCATCACGCATTTTTAACAAACTCGAGAGAAGGGCAGGTACCTTACCAGCTTACCGTAAATAATCAGTGAGAAGTGTTACAGCTTAAACCTTGTTCATTAATGTGCAACAATCAGACATTTCCTTGCTTGGTATTTAAAGAAGATATACCCAGTTAAGAGTAGCGGGAATGGCGCCTTGCGGTAGGCGAATTAGGGCCATTCTTGATTTCCTAAAGGGAACTGTCACACGTGGGAAACCAACTTGTCCATTATCAAAACGGAAGTTAGTGAAAAACGTTGTCTATTTCCACGAAAAATAAAGAGTTACAATGTTAAATCGATTTCGACGGTTAGGCCATCATCAGTAACAAACAATTGGGTAGCACATTGATAGCGTGTGCTGCTCACAACCAGAAGCTTTTGTGATCGATGAGATTCATGCTCTGAAGCCCTCCCACTCAACACCTTCAGGCATGCCTTATTACACTGATGTGCTCATAAATGATGCCCCAACACATATGCTGTTGGATTCAGGGGTGAAGTGTTCAATGATTACCTTTGCTACCTATCATGCTATTGGCACCCCAAAACTACAATCCCCTTCTTCGAAGCTTCAAGCCTATGAAGGCGGCTCAGGGATCTCCCTGCTAGGTTGGTTTCCAGCTAGAGTCAAGCAGCAATACGAAGCAGTAAAACAAGAAATTGAGCGGCTACAACAGATTGGAATCCTAAACCGAATGGCAAGATTCACATATATGGTGATTTCAAGGTGACTATGAATTCTCAACTAGACATTGAATAATGTCCATTACCTAGGTTTGAAGAATTACTGCAAAAACTGAAAAATATTAAGAGGTTTTCAAAAATTGATCTGGCTGATGCCTACCTGCAGTTGGAATTAGATGATGAAGCAAAGAAAGTAGCTGTGATTAACACACCATTTGGCCTATTTCAATATAAGAGCCTTGCTTTTGGGATAGCGAGTGCACCTGCAATTTTTCAGTCTTTTATTGAGCAAGTCATTTCTGGTCTGTAGAAACTATTTGGATGACATCATGGTCATTGGAGCAACGGTGGAAAAACATATGCAGAATTTGGAAACTCTCTTCCAGGGGTTGACAGAACAGGGCCTAAGATGTAATTTGAAAAAATGTTGCTTTTTCTAGAAGCAAGTAGAATATTTGGGAAATTTTCTCTCTGGGCATGGTACAGAACTGTGTGCGGCCAATGTTACAGCTATAAAAAATTTTAAGAGTCGCAAACTTGTTAACAGTTACAATCATTTTTGGGCAAGGTTTACTACCACAAGTACATCCCTAACTTCTCTACTAACTGTGGCCCACTCATTATGTTGCTGAAAAAATGTGTGAACTTTAAATGGGGGAAAGAACAGCAAAAGGCTTTTGACCATGTAAAAAACAGCATTGTGCAAGCAACCAAGTTAGTGATAATATATGCTGGAGTGAGTACCCCCTAATATCCACATGATATCCAGATCAGATCAGAACATCCTATTGTGTTTGCTTCTAAAACTCTAAATGATCATGAGATGCACTACGGCCACAGAGAGAAGGAAGCCTTGTCGATAATTTTTTGGGTAAAGAAATTCCACCAATACTTGTAAGGCCAACAGTTTGAACTGCTAACCGATCACAAACCTCTAGTTTCACCCTGGGAAGAAGCTTCCAGTCTACAGATTAGCCAGATTTCAGTGATGGGCCATCACTCTGATGAGTCACAACTATACAATCAGGTATCGTGGCCAACATGGAAACGCTGATGCCTTGTCCTGACTTCCTGGTGGACATGATGCAGAGTTTGACCGGTTAGAAGAATCTAGTTTTTGGTTAGTAGAAAATCAACAAGGTCAGTTGGGAGGTTTTCCACTGAATGCTCAGCATTTAGCTGAAGAAACACAAAGGAACCCAGTGCTCAAGCTAGCCTTGGAGGTTACATCGCTTGTACCACAGTGATGCCCTTGTAACGGAAATACGGAGTATTTCACAACTCTTGATCTAAAATCTGGTTACTATCAGGTAACCCTTGCACCTGAGGATGCCCCCAAGACAGCTTTTGTCACAGATGAAGGTTGCTATGAATATCTTAGACTTCCTTTTGGCCTTCAAGGTGATACCTTATCTTGTCTTTGGCTTCTTCTAACTCCTTCCCTTCCTCCATGACTAGTGGCTGCATGGAGGTAACACCCTGAAACCCATGTTCGATCATCGGTTTTCAATTACATCCTACAAAGGCATTCTATTGATGGAAGCAGAATATTTACGGATAATAGTTCCCAGGTCTCTTCAAGCAAAGGTGCTCAAGCTTTTGCACTCTGGACATTGGGGTATTGTGAAAATGAAGCAGATGGCTCGAAGATATTGTTGGTGGTACCTCATTGACAAAGATATTGAGCAATTGGTTGGTGGCTGCCTCGCTTGCCAAGCTGTTAGACCAAACCCTCCATGGCATGGCACACCCCTCAAAGCTTTTGAATGTGTCCACATAGACTTTGCTTCATTTCGTAATTCTATGTGGCTAATCATTGTGGATTCATATTCAAACTACCCATATGTGACCAGAATGAATCAACCACATTGACTGCCACAATAGGAGCATTAAAGGATGTTTTTCTCATCAAAGGGCCTCCAAAGACACTAGTTCCTGACAATGGGCCACAGTTTGTATCAGCTGAGTTTGAAGGTTTCTGTACCAAGGCAGGTATCAAACACCAGACCACAGCTTCTTTTCACCCAGCATCAAATGGAGAGGCAGAGTGCTGGGTGCGTACATTCAAGGAATCATTTAAGAAAGCACGTTGGAAGGGAAAACCAATACAGAAGCATTAGACACACTGTTGTTTTCATACCGAACAACTCCTGGAGTTTCTGGAAAATCACCATCAGAAATGCTCCATCACGGACTGCATTATCTCTACTCCAGCCCACACAGATATCAACACCTCATAGTACGAGGGAGCCTCGATTCAAGATCGGAGAGAAGGTGCAAGTGAAGTTTTTCTCCCAAGCATCGTGGGAACTGGGCTCAGTGACTGAACATAAAGGTAGAATGATGTAGGTACATATTAGATACCCCCCGATGAATAATACGCCGCCAACAAAACCAGATTTGGAAGATTAGTTCGCAGCAGTTGCCATCAGTCAAGCGTATCCTGAGGCTGAATGTACATGAAGAGTTCCAATGGTTGCCTGGAGTATAACTACCAAGTTCATCAACAGAGACTAGCGAAGTTCCAGCATCAGAAATGGGACTCCTCATGGAGAGAACGCCATTGACAGGTACTAGTGGGTAATATTTCTGCCTGAAGACATTAGATGGTCAACGTGTGACCACAAAGTTCCAGATAAGTACCGACCATGAATTGGGAGGGGAGGAATCTGTATTGTCCTAGATACATTGCCTAGATACAAATTTGTTCATTTATGTCTGTAGAAAAGTTAATTGTCTTGTTTTTGATATTCATTCTAATGGTACAAGTTTAACTATTGTGCTATACACGCAACTAAATTCTAATCACCATGTCCACAATCTTCTACTTACCCTTCCCATTTCTTAAAACTCCAGCCTCAGAGGCCTTAGCTGAAGCATTTTAACTTCCAGACACCCTCTGAGTGCTGCAGGCTAATTGCCTCAACCCTTGGAAGGGGTTACTATTCTGCAATGCAATATTTCACAAAGAAGCAGCTACTTTCCCCACTGAAGTGTTGGCTCTTCGAACTACTACTAGAGTGAGTTGATGTCGTCTTACCTAATTTCCATGCAAGGTATGTAGTTAGTTGGGTATTTCAGAGAAATGTATTTTTGAATTTCGTGATGGTGTAACAGCCCAAAAATTATATGTTACCTCGACAGATTCTGTCAACCTCTTCGACTGCCGGAGTTTTCCTGAGTCAAATATCAGCCTCGATAGGATTGGTGTGTCGTACGACACACTAGGTGAGACTATGAGCTCAGTTCATGAGAGAAGTTGGCTATTAAAAGAAGTCGCAGTCGAGCTAGGTCGTTGTCATGGAATGTTTTGACTCAGTAGGTCAAGATTCTATGTCAGGGTATGGGATGTCAACATCTAGAAGTTTAGGTCCTACTATCCTGTGCCAAACGTTGTGATCCAAAAATTATATGATACCTCGACAGAATTTGAACGCATGTCTTTTCCAGTAAAACATTGCCGCCTTCATCCACTCAGCTACAGAGGTCAATTTAATAAAAAAATTTGACTGTGGGAGTTTTCCTTCAACTTATCACTAGATGGGCCAATTTATGGAGAAACAGCAATTATTTTGTTTAAATTTTTCTGAAATGTAAGCATTTATCCTTTGCAAACTGTAATAGTAATTGGAAGTTATTATATTTTTGCGCCTGAATTAGTAGAAATTTAAAATTATACTTCACCTGAGAATTCCGTTATTACAAATGATAAGATGGAGGGGGTGGTTGGCGATGGTGGGTCAGCAGCATCAACTGATGGGGAAGGGAGAGGTGATGACAATGAACGACTTATTACATCTTTTCTACTACTCTCACACATCTGCTCATCATCAAGAAACAATTCTTCTGCCGTGACGATTTCAGTAACTATGGAGTCTACTGTTGAGCCGTCTTCTTTCCCTGTGGCAAAAGTGAAAAATAGTTATTAACAATAATAGTTATCACCATGAATAGAATTGAAAAGACAAGTGAACGCCATTTTTCTACAACTAATCTTATAGGCCTCGTGTACAGACCAGAAACGAAAGCGCATAATGGGCGAGACTCTGTACGCATCCAGTCTCATTTCTCTATACAAAATTCAGTTGTAAATATCTTCCTCCGTGCTTTAAGGAAAGTGTTCTTTCAGTTTTCAGATACAAAGAATGTGTTCGGTGACACCCCAGTTATTGCACTAGAAAGTTCAAAAGAAGAATGATTACAAAACTTTTTACCTAAGTTGTGACTAAAAAAGACAGTGGACAGTGCTGCGTTGATAACAGAAGATGTGCAAGGCACGTCCTACATAGCGAAGAAAGTGTTGATGGTAAATAAAAGACCAGTGTTTCGTTGTGTTTTTCAGCAGACCATCATCGAGTACTTATATAACAGTAACTAACATTATACTAAAACACCTTGCATATATGCCTACAGGAAACCACTTTAATAAACTTTTTGAAGAAATTCTCTTCCGAAAGATAAAGACTATAATACAAATTTATGCCTGCTTATGCCATCCTACACACCATGTACCTACCAAGAATGTTATTCTTATGTACCTGTATGTACCTACCAAGAATTTAATTATTCTTATCAGGTACTTTAAATTGAGTGTAAATTAAGTACCAATCTTGTTTGGACTAGAAACTAGAAACTCTTGTTTAGACTTTCTTCGATTAATACCACGAATCCACTTCTTTCTCTGATCAATTCCATAGGCACTACTTCAGAGGGAAACTGTAGTACGAAATTATATTCTTTGGGTCACCAGGTAGACCGTTACAACTAACAACATAATAACTGTACATTTTTCCAAGTAAATTTTTCACAAATAAATTTATTTTATAATGATAAATAATGAAATAAAGTCCGATGAGTCTAAAAAAAACTTTGTAGAAGCCAATCGACCAAAACAAAAACCTCATGATACCTACATTAGATTCTTCTTGATACTACGTATCTCATCTATGTATTACGTACTACGTAATATCCTTTGTAATGATTAGTATCCATGGTGCTTCGAACATGGAGAATATTATTTTATAGTTTCGGGAAGACGTATGTACAGTGAAAGCAGGAAGGGTTAAGTACCACCCCTTGCCAAAGGCTACCCTAGGTACTATCAAAGCTTACGCCAGCAGCCACTGCCAGTGCTAGAGTCGATATACTCGAGGCTTCTAGTTTTCTTAATTGTGGTGCTCTATAGATCAATTATATCAAATCAGAGCCTACATCTGAATTATTTTAACCAATCAACTTAAGATACAAACAACTTAAGTTAATAATATGTTGATAGGTGTGTAGAGGCCTTTAGGCTGTCAATTCAAAATTACCTATGACCTGCTCATTCAACTAACTTACATATAATCATCAGTAGTATTCGAAAGACTCAGTGATTGTCGAAAAATAATTGAAAAGAATAAGCAGAGAGAAAAATTAACCATAGCTAAATTTTTCAGTTATGGTGTCAAATCAGGCCGAGTTGAAAGTCAATAAAAGAGAAGAAATTTCACGCTTACCTTGAAATACTCACTTACACAATTACAATGTAACCTTTCACCCCAATCTAATCACATATGAAAATGATAACTGAGAATTATGATCAATTAAACTTACCGTTTTTCTCCTTATCTCGCCAAGATTTATTAGCTTCAACAGTCAGCTTTGTTAGATTCTGAAGGTCACTGAGAGGAACAAGGTGGTCTATCACGTAGTGATGCTAGAATGAAAATTATTTTATTAGAAATTAGGTATTTAATAAGTACAGGTTTACGTGGAACGGTAGTAACACTGATACAGGCACACATTATTAATGAAAATTATAGGTACTAGTGCACCATTTACCTTCAGGTTTTGAAGACGAGTAAAGTTGACTTCACAATTGAGACAACGGAGCTCAGCAGCCACCGAGTCAACATGAAGATTGATGAAATGGGAAGAGATGAGGTCTTGACTAGTAGCTAGAAAGGGGCACAAGCTGCATCTGTACCACGTTAACTGACCTAAGGTGACTTTGTCGCACCTGGGAAAAATATTTATATGGAGCCGGTACCATTTACATTGACTTACAATATTCTTCCAACCAATAAGTTATTTTCTGATTATAAACTGCATTAATTAAAACACGGATCTCGTAGCTGAGTACTTACTTAACGGCATGATACCTCTTGTTGGTAGGTGGGGGTGGTGGTGCTAAGGGCGGTGGTGGAGGTGGAGGAGGCAATGGATGTACCAAACTTCTATCCGTGCCAATCACTTTGGGGGTAGTTAGTGCATCTGGATGGACAGCAGGAACCTAAGCATTTACATCTGTATTGAATAAAACTCCCCCATTTAAGATAAATTTAGATTCAATAATATATATTTATATGATGAATTTGAATAATTTGTTTTCATCACACATATCATGAGAGATAAAATTATAACATTTCATGCAAGATAAATTTATATTAAATAAACAGATTAGCTTATGATGTAAACTATCGCATCGAGTTTAACAACAACTGAAATAAATTGTATTACCTGGCTGGGCTCGAGTTCCGAGAGGACGGAAGACACTTGAGAAGAGGATAAGACAAGGGGGTCTGCCGTAAGTTGGGCAAGGAAATGTTCAGTGTACTCAGAACTATCCGACACCAGATGACCTGCAAATTAAATTGAGAGCTTATATATAGGTACTTGACAAATACAGTTTGGTTAAAACGGAAAATTATCATATTTATGTAAGGTATAATATATTTACATAGAAAACTGTCAAATATAATGTGTAAACAGATAAGCATAAACTAAATACCATATGCTGTTCTAGGGAGCTCTAAGCTTAGAGCATGTAATATAATATGGAGAACTAGTACTTGTAATTAAGGCCTGAAAATGCAAGCCAACATAGGTACCGCCACTGGTGCAACTTGAGACCCCAAAGCTCATTGTGGCCACCAAAATGAAAAAGAAACTCCCACTAATCATTAGACTCCCGATTTGCCATTCAACAAAATGCGATAATAGATTTTTCTCTACATATCACCAAATTTTTCAGGGAGTTACGTGACCTTGATTTTGATTACCTCGTTTCCTATTGGCTGAGAAAGAAAGGGTGGGCAAAGCAAGAAAAGGGCAGGCGCAAATAATATATGGCTCCAACCCTTCATTAATTTCCTTGATTCAATACCTCACATCGATCTTTCTCAATAAACCTACCTAAATGACGTTCTTATGTTTTACACAATAATCATCAATTCTTGATGATACAAGACGTTGCTTACAATTTCGAAGATTATCATCTCATTATCTGTCATCTCACCAACTTGGATGTTACGAGTGAAAATGAATGAGGAATACCCATCCTTGGGTTTGTAAAACGTGCATTCTCCAATTACTTTTGTGAAAGCAAATTCCATTCTGAGAATGTTGACGGAGTGCGAAGACGAAAACTCTTGGAAAATAAACTACTCGCATAAATCTCTTTTTGAAACGCAGAATATTATTTAGAACGAGTTTTTTGCCATAAGATACGTAGTTAACAATTTATTTTCCCTCAAAGTCCTCAATTTTCAAAACTGATGTAACATAATATAGTAGGATAATTTACGAAAATTCGCTCATACAATCATGCTGCATGACTGGATTTTTTTTTTTTTAAATACTAGGCAGCCTCTCTACCAGTTTTTCTCAAACTTATCAGTGGCATATTTCGAGTACAGTTGAGAGATCGACTTCTAAATCCTGCAATTTGTATTTCATATACATATGTAATTTCGATAAAACATATGTTTCACTGATCAATTGTGTCTTAAAGTTTGCATGTATGTTCATTTATGTTGTGCGAAGTTTCTGAACAGTAAGGTGGTTTATTTGTTGGCGTGTATATAGTGATATTTCCGTTTGAAGAATCGTACGCTCTCAGGGAGGTTACGGTGAGTGATGTTCGTGTTGTCTAACATCAAATAAGTAGGTAATTGATTATCAACACAGAACAGTTTTACGATCTACTCACTTATTATCTCTACTTATTACAGCATAACCAAGGTCCTATTGATTTCGGTATGCCTTCACTGCACTGACACTATAGCATCTATTTCACCACGGTTTGTGAACATTTTTATGCTTTGTTTCGAATGCGAAAATAATCACGAAACCGATCCGATACTACCGTATCACTTCAGCAGGGCGCTCTCTGAGATCCTCGTGCTATCTGTTACCTGCGACATTAATAAATTAAGTCTACTGTGCTGATTCCATTAGATCCGAACCCGCTAAACTCTCCTGCATTGCGGGTTTGCATAGCTTTGCCGCTTTCCTGCTTTTCCACATAAATCATTGTTGGTTCAGTCTTACATCTATAGTAAGAGATACCCAGCGTATAGGATGTATTTAACCAGTTCAGAAGCCACCTACCATTCAGCGGTCGTGGAGACCCTTCTTTACGATAGTTTTCTCTATCCTTGAGTTATGTCTGAAGCCCAAGGTGAAATTAATTCCTGCCATACCTTGGATAGCATTTACTCTCTACAACTTGGTGATCCCGAATTGAACGAGATTAAAGATAATCTAATTTTAGCTGCCAATACATTGCGATTTGACATAGCTGACTTGAATGTTGCCCTATTTACCAAACATCTCGGCACTTTGTTTCACGTAATTCAAGATAGGTTAGATGAATTGGATGGTCATAGACAGGAATTTTCCACTCTGAATGGTGCCTATGTTTCGACCCGTGAATTATTGAACTCTTCGGTTCAGGAACATTTTAGGTACGAGGCCATATGGTTGAAGGAAAAAGAGACTCTTGAGGCGTCATTAATCCAGCTGAAAAAGAAAGTTAGGGTTCTGGAGAGTAAATTGGTAACCAGAATCGAACTGCCTATCAATAGTCCAGTTCCAGTCTCTGTATCGGACGCCAAGGTTGGAGATCTCCCTATTGTTCGGATCCTTGATTCGAGCACTCAGACTTCCCTGTGTGGCAGCGAGACAGAGGACTTATCAGCACCTAGTCAGAATTCGAAAATAAGTGAGCTTTCTGGTAGAATCGAAAGGGTGGAATCCTTGTATGGGAGTGTCTGTGCCAGTTTGGTAAATCAAGATGAGATCTTCCTGCGCAACGAACAGAATTTCCTACGCAATTTGGATGAAGCTAACCTTCATCGCAATGAATTATTGAAACGCACTGACCAACTCCAGGCTGAATTGAGAATATTGCGTGTGGAGATGGGGGATCTGGAGAAGGAGAAAATATACTTGAACAAGGTAATAGAGGATCTGTTGGCCCAAGTTGAGGTCAGCAGCGGGGATCCTCCTGTGGATGGGTCTGCTGGGGCCTCTTCATCGACGGGAGGGCATCGCCGGAGATTGCGTGGGGGGACTAGTGTGCTCCTTCTCGGTGATTCATTCCTGTACGGAATGGGCCAGGAGGTGGAGTCTTTGCTTCCGAGTAAATATTCGGTGAATAGCCTTATTATGACTGATGCACCTTTATTGGTGTTGCTCAGCTCGTTGCCAAATAAGTCTTCGCATCCAGACTATATCGTGCTTTCAGCTGGTGCAGTGGACCGTGGCGTACTGAACTGAAACGTTTCAAGCACAATCTGCTTGGGTTTTGTCAGTCTGGTACGAAATCAAAATTGATACTACTAAAAGCTCCTTTCAATTACCTCTTACCGCGATGGTCTATTGTGAACACAACAATCTTCAAACTGAACAAATTTCTGCTCCAACTGTCATACAGATATAGTTTCGTTACATTCATAGATACGTGCCTAATTGATGAAAATATGTACCATTCAAATTCTCCTGATCCCTTCTACAAATCCTCCGGGAGGAGGATATTGGGAAACCTGATTCGTCGGAGCATTATGTCATCTGTCCCCAACCATAATACATTGATATTCTCCGCCACTGATACTGTTATCATACCTAATACCACGGATTCGTGACTAAACACAGCTTGCAGTGATCCTAACAAATTGCGCAGCTCACGTCAAGTAAATGTGTATTATCAGAACTGCCGGGGTCTTCATTCGAAAACGCAACAATTTTTTAGGAGCGTCGCAGCCTCCAACTATGGTGTCATTGCTCTTACCGAAACCTTCTTGCAGCAGCATGTATAAGACTCCGAATTATTTAGTGATAAATATGTAGTGTATAGGAGGGACCGGGACCTTAGTACTACAATGAAAAAAGATGGAGGGGGAGTCTTGTTGGCGGTGTCCAGATCATATAAATCATTCAGATATGACTTTGCTGGTTACAACGATAAAGAGATTCTCATGGTCAACGTTGCTGACAAAGCTGGTTTGTGCATCGACTTTGTAGTGGCCTATGTCCCCCCTCGCACGAATCTGGTTCACTATTCCAAACTAAGCGAATTGATCTGTAGTATGAATTTTTGCAAGGACGTTCTGGTCATGGGCGACTTCAATCTCCTTCATGTTACTGGTAAAGCTTTTAACTTTTTAAATGGCAGCAGTTTCGATTTGGCAATTCATGATCTCGACTCGCGTAATGATATCAGAAATTTGAATCAACGGACTCTAGACCTAGTGTTAAGTAACAATGATATTGACGTTCATTACGCAGCCGATCCCTTATGTAATGTTGACCCACACCATCCCCCCTTGTACATGCAGTTACCATATTCACACATTCCTTCAAGTACAGGAAGCTCTTGCAATCCTATCATAGATTGGTTCTACAATTTGAAGAAGGGGAATGTGCTGGCTCTGAATTTGGATATCCAGTCAACTCACTGGGATATTGTTTATCAGGCACTGGATGTTGACAGCAAGGTTGATGCTTTCTATAAGGTATAGAGCTTTCAGGATTTAGAAGTGCAAAAGGACCAGGGACTGTGCAGTGGCGGGTTGATGGGATACTGGGCCGTTTGCGGCCCCCTCCCCTCCTCTTCCCCCTCTCATAGGTGAATTCGCGGATCGTGATTCGCGGTTCCCTCTTCACCACGGGCTCCCACGAATCACGATCCGCGAATTCACCTATGAGAGGGGGAAGAGGAGGGGAGGGGGCCGCAAACGGCCCAGTCTCGCATCAGCCCACTGCAGCGCCGTCCCGCTCCTTTTGCACTTCTAAAACCTGAGAGAGCTATACTATACACCGTTATGGACCGTCATATCCCTCATACCTCAGCCGCATCTTTTGTCAGCAAATACCCAAGGTGGTTCTCAAAGGAACTTATATCTAAAATTAAACTGAAAAATAAACTTCATCGTCGGATACACCCCCTTTCTCCACGGCACTCCGAGTATTCAGCACTCCGATCTGAAATTAAAATTGATACGCAATCCTGTTATAAGAATTACCTGGATGAAGTTGAAACCAACTTCACGGTTAACCCGCGCAATTTCTGGAGTTTTGTAAATAGCCAACGTAAAAATAATGATAGTAAATCTCTTGAAATAAATGGAAGACCCTGTTCGGAGCCTGGCCCAATTGGGAATGCTCTTGCTAACCAGTTTTCTTCTGTATATGTGAGTAGTGGTAATCACTCTGCCTCTTTCGCTGCCAACTCCAGACAACCAACGCCACAATCACCTCACTCTTCCTATGCAGAAGCGTTGGCAATCACAGAAATCTCTATACCGGAGATCGAAGCAGCCATATCCCATTTTCAGTACGGTCGAACTCCTGGCCCAGACAGACTGCCTAGTGGGATATTCAAAGACAACATTAGATTTCTTGTCGAGCCTTTGCACCATTTGTTCAACACATGCCTCATATCTAGCTATTTCCCAAAACTATGGAAGTCAAGTAAGATCATACCTATATTGAAGCGAGATGGTAAGTTGAAACCTGATGGTTTCAATCCAATGCAATATCCATGCTTTCAGTTCCCGCTGCAATTTTGGATTTTATTCTTTCGAGTCGACTGAGAACCACATAACTCCTTTGATGTCAAACTACCAACACGGCTTCATTTCCGGTAGATCGATCGTCACTAATCTGGCCGAATACACGTCTTTTATATCAGGCAACCTGGACAAGAGATGTCAGGTTGACTCAATATACACAGATTTTAGCAAAGCCTTTGACAGAATCGACCATGATCTTCTGATGGAGAAGGTTGAGGGTTTTCGTTTCTCTAATGCACTCGTGACCTTCTTAAAATCCTACTTAGAGGGCCGTTCGCAATTCGTCTCATTGGAAGGTCGTCTGTCTGATACCTACCTTGTTGAATGATTTGATTTGGTTCTGGAGTGCCTCAGGGTTCGAATTTGGGCCCCCTTCTCTTCCTAGTCTTCATAAACGACATCGTTGATTTTGTGAAAAATTCTCATATTCTTATCTACGCCGACGACATTAAGATTTTTGCTCGTATAACTGATCGTTCATCACAATTTGGATTACAAGATGATTCGGAGCGTATTTTGGCTTGGAGTATCAAATACAAACTGCCAGTCAACGCAATTAAATGTCAAACTATCTCATTCACGCGTAATCAAAATCCACTAATTTTTCACTATAATATTGATGGTCTTGTCCTGAATAGAGTTATGGAGCTCCGTGACCTGGGAGTCTTAATTGATAGTCAACTTATCTTTCAGAGCGATTTGCAGCTAGCAACATCCAAAGCTACCAGAATGCTTGGTATGGTGATCAGGAATTGTCGGCAGCTCAAGAATGTTGACATCATGAAGCTTCTGTTTCTCACCCTCGTTCGGCCGCATTTGGAGTTCGGGTCGGAGATCTGGTCACCATCCCACTCCAAGTACATCAATTCGCTTGAATCTATTCAAAAGCGTTTCCTGAAATACCTCGATTACCGTTTTTATCTCATGTATATAACCTAAGAGCCAATTATTCAGACCTATGTAAGAGATTCGATGTACTTCCTCTGTCTGTGCGCCGTAATGGCTAGATTTATCTTTCTTATACAAAGTCTTCTCCGGTGCTATAAATTGCCCTGAATTGTTAGCCAATTTTTCTATTAGGGTAACGACTTTTCATTCTGGAAAGAGCAGCCTTTTCCATGTTCCATTTGGGCGTACTGCAGCTCATTCAGCAATGTTGAGTCACAGATCCGTTTCGTCACACAATTTAGTTGAGAGTTAAACCAGAAAATCGATATATTTCACAGCTCTTTTGGCGAATTCAAATCTTTATGCTGCTCTACCTTGTTGGACCAATGGCTCAAATGTTTGTAGCCCAATATATATATATTTTTTAAACTTTTATCTTTTATCTATTCTTATTATTATTGTTAAAACTTTGCTATTATGCAATTGTCTGACGTGTGCCATATTGTAACTAGGCTTGCCTGTTTTATGCCACAAATAAAGCTTTATTCTATTCTATTCACTGAAGTTTACTGGAAGGGGAAAAAACTATACTATACTATAACTATACTAGTGAATAAAAATTTTTTTTAAACCCTAGTTCTTATGAGTTGTATAGATTTTAGGAGAAAACCTTTTAGGTATAAAAATTTCTACTGCTGTCCGCAACATGGCAGCCACCTTCCTCAACTGTTGTCCCAACAGCCAATCAGATTGCGTTCCGTCCTTCTGCTTTCCACGCTCGTTCCGCTCCATGTGAAACCAGCTTAAGTCACAAGTAGGTTAAGTATCAATCAAACACTTACTGCTGCTCTCCATATGAGGGTTGAGATCCCCATCGAAATTTACGATTTTCGCGGTCGAATTGGCGTCTATGATATCCAGAAGTTGAGCCGCTGGTGGTGATAAGACACTGGATGGGCCACTGCTCCCCTTATCTTCTGAGGAGTTTGAGGGGCTAGGGGGTGCTCCCCTCTCATCCTCCTTGTATATTATATACACTTTGCTTCAGATTCAAGTGACGATTGGATTGTGCAGAGCCACCTGAAAAATCACGCCATATACTGAGGTGCATTTATGACGATCATCAAGAAACAAAAAAATAAAAAATCAGAAGTAGGTACTACACAAATAATGAATAGCAACCCTAATTTTAAAATATTCAATCAGGTAACCTCACCAACTAAGCTTAAAAAAGTTCGAAACTTTCAACAGTTCAGCGTTCAAATAACTTTGCCTTCAACCGACTAGCAAAACGCACCACCTGAGTTGCCAGAAATCATTTGACAAGTCTGTTCACAAAAATAGATACTATTCTGCATAGGTTTGCTTTTTAGAGATTGTAGTGGATTTAAATATGTTTTACTTGGTGTAGGTAGACCAAGTGGGACATTTATATTCTGATTATGCGGGTTAGTCCCCGGGTTATTCCTGTAAGGAATGTGAGCGAATCCTTCAAGGTCAGCTTGCTTGGCGGGATGAACTGAGAGATAGTTCGTGTCGCAGCCGCGTGGAGCACTGGGCTCGCATAGTGGGTGCTGGGTTCGATCAGTTTGGTACTGAGCCGTTTTGTAATATTCCGGCCTAAGATTTATATCTGTAGGAGGAATATGTTGAGCTTGGTTGAGGTACTGAAAAGTATCCTTTGTTTTTTGTTCATTTGGAGTGTATTTGACACTCGGATCGGCCGGGTAGGCTTGTGTCGAATATCGTGGGTATTCGGAAAGCTTGGTCGAATCATAATGATTGACTTCAGAGCGGGTCTGAAAGGTATCCTCGATCTTTTGTATAGGCGAGGCTTGATCTAACGTTTCCTTCGTGAATACGTTAGGTGAGAAGGCGATCTCGTCGTGAGGATTGAGCCTTGAGCCGTCGCTGGGGCCGGCGGATTGGCCGGGCAGCGTGTAGGTAGCGCTGCGGGGGCTAAGAGGCCCGGCCGCGCCGTCGTCTATCTCCCCTTGCATGAGGAAATAAGACGGCCGACGTTCCATCGAAATAGCCGAGTTATTAGCTCGTTTCGATGCCTCTATGTATAGAAATAGAGGGCTTAGAAGGTGGACTCGCTTGACAGAGCTTCTTTCCTTTGCTCGTATGTCAGGGTCCTACCTTGTAGTCTTGAAAAAGACTTCCTTGGACGGTAAATTAGAGCGTATGAGCTGAGTAATTTACCGGCGTGCCCCAGCGGTCGGTGACGAGCTTAGTGCTACGAAACCCGGGTGACACGACTAGGAACGTCCCAGCGGGCGTACGATCTAAAGAGAATATCGATAGATGTACCGGGTGGCGTCCTGACAGATGAACTACGTTGGGCAATGAGCAGGATGAATAATCACTGGACTCGTAGATGCCAATGCGAGATCTGTGTGGAGAGAAGGTAGGCCTTGTAGAAAGCAGTAGGAAGCCGTTCTTGAGATGAACTCGCGATGCAGAAGGTTCGTCAGCGTAGAGCGTGTAGAAATCTTCGTACTTCGGAGTGTAGTCGTCGAGAGCGGAGAGTGGAATGAATTTCGGAGGCTCCGAGCGGGGTATTTATAGGGAGGTGGCCGCCTCCTGCCGCCTCCTGATTGGTCCGCTTAATTTCATTAATTCGACTGTGTAATCTCATTGGCTCGCACATTGTTTTCTCAGTATCTGCGAGTATGATAGCTGAGCTGGTCCTCCGGGTTGGTTTCCCCACGTCCGTCGCTGCGACGGGGTCCCCGGGGGTGGCTTACGAGCGTCCGTCGAGGAGCCGACGACCTTGAGTTTAGACGGGGACCTCGGGTGCTTTCTCTGCGTCAGTTGTTCAGACGGGGTCCCCGGGGTGGCTGCTGGACCAGAGGTGGTTGCTTGCCGCCTCTTGGTTGGTTCGCCTATTGTCTCTCGTGTAATCAGTGTTTCTGATTGGCGAGTAGGCTTGTTTGAATTGTCCTTGTTAGTTTTAGAGGACGTTTGATTTTCTGTTTGAGTTTTCTCATTCAAGGCGACTTGGTTCGAGATACTTGTCGCGTCTCTCTCGCCCAGTAAGTGTCTAGGGAGGTCGCCTTGTATGTTATTAGTTAATATTTCACTTTTGAGAGAGAATTTCGTATTTTCTCTCTGGTGAAATATTTTGTTTGACGGAGTTATAACTCGACGTCTTGTAAATATTTTTGTGTTGTGTCTACCTCTTTTTGGTAGCCCTGAAAAGGGCTGTTGACAAGAGGGGGTGGTTTTCACCACAGAGATGTTGCGAGCTTGCGAAACGAGCAGTGGGTGTTAATAACTCGTTGCAGTATTTTTTTCCTCACTAACTTCAGGCTTTCAAGTAGATACATAGAGAGAGAAAGAGCAATGAAGGGAATAGGGAATTTATTTTTAAAAATTAACTTCTACAGCTATTTCTGTATCCACTACTATAAACAATTCGTATGACTGTCATCTACATTTCAAAAACCTTCAATGCCCCACCAGAAAAGACAGTTTAATGCCAGACTCACAAAAAGGGTAAATACACCAAACGTAGCACAGACACACAAAGATAAACAGTAAAAATGGAGGAAGACAAACTCGCACAATCACTCTACATGACAATTCCAAAATAGGTTAGATTTTTTCTCTCAACAGATTCAACCAATCTGCGAGTTGATTAATTTGATTTCCTCTTTTTTTTAAGGTTTAAGTCGCACCTCAACCAGAAGGGTCATTAGCGGCATTGAACAAGGTGTCCAAAGGGACACAGGAAGTGGCACGATTCTAAGGCGAGCCATGCTGCCATCCTCGACTAAAAAGGAGCGCCATCACGGACTCCAACGGCAACTCGGAGGGGAAAAAAATGAGGGGTACAGTGAAGACCACTGTTCAGCCCCCAAAGTGGTTGAAAAAAAAAAAACCCCCCAAAAACAAAGTAATACAACTAAGACCAGATGTAAAATAGGCTAATAACAACATACAATCAGCAAAGTGAAATACAACTACGACTAGAAGTATATAAATATATCACAGATCAGGGCTGGGCAGTCCTCCAGAAAGTGGCGGATGGACAGATAACCCCCACACAACATTTCGAGCTTCTGCACTAAGTAGGTGTCTGTGAGTAAGACGGGTATGGCCAGTGGCAACCCGGTTGACCACTATTCGATCCCTCCTTGGAAGTTGGGTTACGAAAGGGCCCTCATCATATGATACCATACTTTAAGACCAATTAAACGTATTAAATTTGACATAGATATGTCTTTTGGCTGGGGGTCAAGGAATTTTTCGCGACACTTTTTTTTCTCCACAAAAAATGCAACGCTCCGGCACTTTAGATTATTATTAACTCGGAAAGTGAAGGCTAGGTAGAATTTCTATTGATTTTCCACGTACAACCAATGAGTTACTAGGGAAGAGTAACTCCCATAGTTTTCATGGTAGGAAAATTTTTCTCCACTTTTTGGATTGCTCTCATTTTATCACAACATCTCATGACCTCTAAGCCATTTTAGTGTCAAGGAATGCTGATTCATTACTCTAAGTTATAAACTAATAAGTATTGTTTTGTAACTATAAAGGAATAATCTTGTGAAAAGAAGGCACTACATGGTTGGTATACAATTGAGTAGTAGGTATATACCTACTAGTAAGCAGTAGGTACTGGACATATCCATGATCTTTTGTTTTTCCCATCAAGAGAGAAATGTTGATTACACTTGTATCTTGTCTACAGTGACAGCTGATATGCCACCTAAAGATGTGTTACTGCATTCATTTTTGCTTAGGTCTTTAATATTTTTATGACGTTTACGACAAGAGTGAATGAATCAGCTAGATCTATAAGGCCACAGACTCCAGATTTTTAACGATTCCTTTCATTCCCAAAATACGGGGACTCGAGGCGAATCAGGATCGAACCCTATGTTTCACTATACAGAATTCGTACATTTTAAATAGGTACTCATAACATACCTTCATTGAAAAATCTCAGGCGAAATCCTAGCAGCTGTAGAGTACCAGTAGCATACTGTAAACATTGGAAACTTGGAAAAACAATTAATTCCTACCTTATCATCTATTACTTAATTTACTTAGTACTTCAAATGTAGGTACGCACAAATTATTAATTAATTAATTAAATTGCGAATTTAATTAATTAGAGTTAGACAGTGACCGACTGTTGACTAACACGATAAAAACAACTCAAGAACATTCTTCTTCTTCTTCTTCCCTTCTTCTGCCTGGCCATAGTATACGAAGCCGTGGAGCCACTGTAGTTTTCTTTCTTCTTTTCTGTTCCTCTTTATTGGTTTATTATTGTCAATAGTGAACCTTTGTAATCGACCAAGAAAAAAATTTTAACCCCCACTCTGAATTTGTTGGTTTACGTTGCAAGACGCGTAGAACCCAAAAATCAAAAAAAAAAAAAAAAAAAAGTGTTGATGTGATATTTGGAAATATATATATATGGATGGATGGGAACATACATAAAGTTTTTTGGCTTATACAAACTGATCCTTGTGATAAAGTTTCCATCCTGATTATCTTAATAATTCGAATCATTGTCATCCAACCTTTATATTATATCACCTGAGCGATAGCTTCTTTCTAAGTGACGACTCTACATATAAAATTGTGGCAAAGGGTGGTTACAGCTTTCGTAAAGTAAGCAACCACAAGGGACATTTTATGTCTTTGCGCCCCCTCCTGTGTATATGTGGTGCCTTTAATACACAGCTTCTTATATACACACTCACGAGTGCACTTCATAAAAATTCTGAAAAAAAGAATTACTTTGGCACATAAACGAGAGAAACTCGTAAACGAGATCCACTATCCGCTTTACAAGCAGATACCATGTTACATGGATATGTCTTTGATTGGGGATTTCATAACGGTTGTCCTCGAATGTTGTCGAGAGGATGAAAATGTTTCCTATGGAGTGGAGTAAATTATGCTATTGCTTTACGTTAAGAATACTGTAACCGGCTTATTAAAATTGTTTACAGTCCAATCAACTTAGTTTTGGAATGTAGCCAGGTACGTAAGGAGGGGGAAATTGGTAGCTTGAGATGTGAACATTTATCACATAAATCAAGCGCTTTCCAACGAGTGGCGAACGATTTTTCTGCGATGAAAACTGCGGAAGTTCCATTCCCCTAGCAACGGCTGGGTTGTACGTGAAAAACACTGAAATTGTGACACAAATTTTGCGTCACGGAAATTTTTGGTTGACCCCCCAGAGCAAAGACATACCTATCCATGTCAAAAAATCCGTCCATCCACAGTACGCTGTGGGTCGTACTTCATGCAGAGCTTTTCTCCAAAAATACTGGACCAAAGTTTATGAAATTTAGCTAAAAAATCACACATCAACCGGGAACGTACCAGTAAAATCGGCATCAGTTTTGATCAACCCTAAAGGGTAGTAATTAAATGCTAACATAAGTATTCAAATACGATAGGTATCTCGAAAACTTTCATGGTAATAGTGACGATTTTTTACTTGTCACTGCCAAATATAATCCCAAAGAATCTATTTAAACTATCCGCAATTCTCTAGGTTGAACTGTTCGTTTCCCATAAGAGAAAAACCGTAGGATTTCCAGGCGCGAGAAGATGATGCTCTTCTATTGTTGATATCACAGGCGACTCAGTCGCTTAGGCAGCGGACTTGCGAACTGGAGGCAGGGGCGGCACGCCGATTCGTATCTCGGTGGTCAGCAAAATTTTTTCATCTTGGTCATTTTCAAGAGGGTCTCCCTAATTTGTCAATCCAGAGCGCATTTTGCCAGTCTCATAAAAATAAGGTGAAATCGATTACAGTCTCTGCAGATTTAGATTCTAAACGCTGAGCTGAAAATGTTGATACCAAAACATCTTGGAAAATATCGGGAAAACCCTGGGAAATCGCCTTGTAACATTTTGGATTTAGCTAGTCTCATTAAAATAAGGCGAACTTGATGACTTTCTCAGTGGTTTTAGATTGTACACATAGATCTGAAATATTTGATTCCAAAACAGGACCTTTCTTGTAATCCGACTGCCAGCACCTCTAGCGCTGCCTCCAGTATAATGACCGCCTACGTAATCAGAATGATGTGTATGGTTTTGTGGTCTGGATGCCCCAAGCTCGCATCACAAAAATACCTACGAAACATCAAGTAGTCTATCCCTTAGTAAAAATTCGTATTAGTTGGACATATAGATCGTATTATGTGTATAGTTTGGTGGTATACCTACCTACTATCTGGATGCAGCACTGGAGGTGCTGGCGGTTGGATGACAGGAAAGGTCCACAAAACATCCCGGAAATCTCAGGAAAACCCTGGGGAAACCGCCTTGGAACATTTCGGATTTTGCCAGTCTTATTGAAAAAAGGCAAAATTAATTACATTCTCCGCGGATTTAGATTTTACACGCCGAGGTGAGAATTTTGATACCAAAGCTTTCCGGAAAATCTGGGAAAACCCTGGGAAAATGTTTCTTGCAAAATCTCGGATTTTGCCAGTCTCTAGATAGATCCACCTCTTCAACCCTACCGCCTCTGTCTCGGTGCCCTTCACACTCCCCCTGTACACAGGAATTACCCAAGGCTGTGGTTCATCCAGATTGATGAGGCCTTCCTAGATTAAGGAGGGGTAATTTTCCCCCTCCGCCGCATCTTTAACCGAAGTTTATTGTGTGGTTCTCTCCCCTGTTTCCAACCTATAGGTTCTGGAGCCAAGCCCCCTCCTCTACCAGACTGAGAATTTCCCCCATAAGGTCGTCTACCGATACCATCTCCCCTGGGTCAAGGGTCCCAAAGGTTCTGAATCGTTTGGAATCGAGTGCTGGGCATTCAAAGAGAAGATGAGAGACGGTTTCTTCCACCTCTCCGCATATTCTGCACACTGGATCACCTATGTAGGCTCCGATCCTGTGCAGATGTTTCCTGAACCACCCAGTCACCATTCCCACCAAGAGTCTTATGTTCCTCCTCGAGGGATTTAGGGTGGCTGTACTCCTACGGTGGCAGGGTGCCACCATTACCAGTTTTTTCATGTTTCTGTTCTGGGGTGTTATCCCAGAGCCGTTTGTCCATTCCTTCCTTATCCATTTCCTCTAAGCGGTTTTACCGAGCATTTTGCTATACCCGGGACGGGTTCCGGCCCAATGAATCGCATTGATTCCCCCCTTTGTGCTAGCTGGTCTGCGTCCGTTCGTTTCCTGCCACTTCTGTATGCCCTGGTACCTATTCTAAGGTGATCTTGTTGTCCTTTCCCAGAGTATTTAGTACATCCCAGCACTCCCTCACCAGTCTTGACCTAGTTTGAGGAGCTGCAAGTGCTACGGCAGACCTTGCCTAGAAGAATATAGAGGCACACTATATTTATGTCTTCAACCTTTTCCAGACGAGCTATCTGCGGGAGCTCGGAGATTGGCCAACTAAGGGGACGCGCTTCACTGTGATACCACATTGATGGGATTTCAAAGTCACATGCATTGCTCTAGTTTTCTAACTACTCTGTCAACTACTGTGATATCAGCGGGAGCTATTCCTTTATCAAAACTGGCTGTTTGAGCCCTTTTTTAATCAAAACACGAGCATTCATATCTATGCTCCCTAATTCTTTCGTCAAATTATGGTCACAGACAAAGAAACCTATAATAAGAGTAGGTAGGTACCTACCGTTTTGACGACCTGATGATGATGTCTTTCCTTCGAAACCTACCTTTCCCCCTGTACTTACCTACTACTCGATTCGATAATGACGACGGACTACCCCGAAAGGTATGTAAATTATAATTTTACTATTACTACTAGCGGAAATGAACCTTTAGATTTAATGTAAGTCATTGAGTTACCTATGTGTTCTGATTCACATAGCAGGAACCATGATGCAGGATTTGATGCATTTAGTAGGACGCCTTGCCTCATTTTTCAAAAACTTCCAAAAAACACCACCTAATACGAATCTACTTTACATTGGCGTGGATAAAAGTATGTCTTTTACGTGGGGGTCAATCTAAATTCGCATTAATGTTTTTCACACAAAAAGTACAGACAAAGGAGGCTGGGGCGCGGACCACGCAGGAGCAATAGTAAACAAAAGACGCGGAAACGAGTGAGCATTAACATTGACTAGGTCTAAGCGCCCCGGTTTTGCCATGCTTAAGTGCTCTTCACTCCATCGTAAGTAATCTTTTATCAATCTTTGCTGCGAAAGTTACACTAATGTTCATCTAGTTGAAATTTAAACTGTGCCATCAGTATATTTCGATATATCAAAAACAAATGGGTATCGATGTATCGCAAAACACCGGGAAATAAATATCCATGTCAAAATATCGATATAACAAAACAAAAATATCGGTAGTACGAAATATCGATAACTGATTTGCATCCCTAACATGTGGCGCCCTGGGAAAGAAACTGCGCAGAAAAACTCGATCTTGAATATTCATGCATTTATTTGATACACACTTCCTTTTTTGTTGGAATGCAGTTAGAATATAAAAGAATAGTTACTGTGCAGTGGAAGAAGTGGCGTTAGAATAGTACTGTGGCGTGGAGGGAAAACCATGGTTTTTAGGCGTTGCTCTTCAAGTGTTAAATTATGGCGAGAAGACGTCAACGGGATTAGGAGTTGTATTTCTCTTACCTCGGACTAGGTATTACTAGGTATTCGACGGGAAGATGAAGTGTCGACCAACTAATGAAGTTGTTTATGGCATGGTTACCGCGATCCATCCAGATCAGAGTTAGTGAGTAAACTCTTTCGTGTTCAACCTAGGAATTTAAAATATATACAATATATAAAATATATGTATGATAGGGGGCCTCTCTTGGACATCGAATGACGATGGGCTCTTCCCTGATCAACTGAGAGAGCCAAATCTACGCTGATTCACCCTTGGAATTTTAAATTTGACAGGGAGCCTCTCTGGAACAACGAGAGTCAAATTAAATGACGGAATCCATCCTATCACCTGAGTACCTAAGCTCAATTCTCTTCTATTCACCATAGAATTGAAATTTGGCTGGGAGCCTCTGTGGGACATTGGGAGACGATGATATGGCATCCTGATCTGCTTAGTGAGCTAAAGTCTCTCATGTTCATCCTAGGATTTTTCAATTTGATAGGGAGCCTCTCTGGGACATCAAGAGACGATCAAGATGATGGGTTCTTTCCTGGGGGATTCATCAACTCTCGCCCAGAGCCCAAAAAAGTATCAACGCCTACCGCTCTTGATATATCAACTCCTACCCTTATTTTTTCAACTTCCACCCAGGAGAGGTTACCTACTTAAAGAGAAAGTAAAATACTCTATACCCATTATATTCTCTTAAAAATAAAACAACCTGTAGCATCACAGTCACATATACCTACACACACAGCAGCATAAGGATATACCCAGTCAGTCTATATGGATTATGAATTATATTTAATGATTACGAAGTTGTTAGGAAATCGTTAGGAAAAACCGAGTTCTCGATGAAAGAGTATGTCTAGAGGATTGTAATTTACCTACCCTAAGTTCTAATCTGGAACTTGCTCGTAAATTTGCGCCCACCCTAATAAAAATCGGTGCAGCCGTTCGGCCCTGATGCTCGGACAAACAAACAAACAGAATTCGGATTTTATATATTAATAAGATTATATGAATTATCGAATCGTCAGTAGTTAGGAACATGATGATAATAAGAACATAATAACATAGCACAATAAATACACCTATTGGAGAGAATTGTCACTCTTCTAGTGCTTATCCCAGTGACTTCCAATTTTAATGGATCCCATCATCATAATCATGTACTAATATGTGGTGATTTTTCTTTGTACGTGCTGTTTAATCAAATTTGTTACCCACGGCCTCCTTGGGTCGCCGAATCAACATACAAGAGACGTTCCATCACGGAGAACACAGATATCTCTACAGGTAGGATTAAAACTTCTGCTCTGAGGCCGATGGGTGGGAGTTGATATTGTTTGGACTCTGAAACGGACGGAAGATGATACGACTTCGGCACTGTCCCTGGGCGGGAGTTGGGTAACTTTTAATCGCCCCGAACTCTCGGGTGGGAGTTGATGGACGCCTATTTCTTTATCAGCTGAGTGAGCTAAATTCTTTCCGATTTACCCATAGATATTTAAATTTGACAGCAAGCCTCTCTGAGGCAACAAGAGTCAAATTGAATGACGGACTCCATCCTGATCACCTGTGTAAGCCTTACCACCCTAGGATGTTGGATGTAGTTAGGGAGCCACTCTGGGACATCAAGAGGCGATTAAAGATTGGAATGATGGGCTCTTTCCTGATCAGGTGAGTGAGCCAAACTCTTTTCGGTTCACCCATGGATATTTAAATTTGACAAGTAGTCAAAGTCTCTATGACGACAAGAGTCGAATTGAATAACGGGCTCCATCATGATCAGCTGAGTAAATTCAACCCTCTCCTTTTCTCCCTACGATGTTGAAATTTGGTAGGGGGCCTCTTCTGGACATGATAAGAAAATTGAAATGACAACTACACCCATATCTGCTTGGTTGTAGGTGTTGGAAGTTCTCGTTACGCTATTTTAATTCCTTTGAAAATGGGAAGGTCAGTAAGGAGTATGTGATTCCATCCATCCCTATGGGATCTTTCATCATTTCATACTCGATTTCTCCCATTCGTAATTTGAAGAATAAGATATTAAGGAAAGGCATACCTACCAACCATGATCTTTTGTTTCTCCCATCAAGGGAGAAACTTTGACTAATTTTGTCGACGCTACCTAGGCTACATTTCGGAAAGTGAAGTGTATATGACATTTACTTGTTTGCTTTTTGCAAGTTTTTTCCTATGGAAATCAAACGTATTTTAAACCATGGAACAAGGAAAACAAGAAAGAATTTCTCTTCTTTCACATCAACCAACAATACTAGGCTACGCTTGACATGCTAGAAATGTAGGAATTAGTTTTGAGGTTTTTCCTGATTAAGTTCATTCAGTTATGCAATTCGATTACGGGATTGAATCAGAATAAATTAACCAATATTTCTTTTTTTCCCCGCCCACTTTGGTAGCGGTCAAGGAGGCTTAGGACAGAACTGTCGGTGATCATCTGAGGCTCGCTTCCCCCGTTGCCAGGTGTTACGTCAAAACATCTTCTGAGCTGAGCTATAACAAGAGAAAGCCCCTCCCCAAGACCACACTTTCTCTCTCCTTCCTCGACTCCTAGCATCCAGAATAAACATGCTTGTTTCATAAGTAAATTGATTTCAAAATCTGACATGAACGAATGATAATGAAGAGTATGGTAATATGTCTAACAGTATGACCTTATAAGCGAGTCTTTGTGGTTCTTTTTCCTCCTTCGTTTGTTTTATTAATTTTAATTATGAGCCTTTGTCGTCGAAAAAAGCCGGTTATACCTTTTCTCCGAAACTACAGGACCAAACTTGGCCAAATTAACTCAAAAATCATACAATGACCGGTGATGTGACTGTAACCTCTGCATTACTTTTGATTAACCCTACAGGGCTCATTTAGGGCTAAATGTAAGGGCTCAAATATTTAAACAATCGAGATTTCGAATGCTTTGGGAATAAGAGTGGTTTTTTGGTTGAAAACTTTCAAGATGAAATCAATGTTTTTTTGTGTCTTTTATAGATATCACCCCATAGAGTCGAACGAAACCACCCGGGATTAGATATGAGTGATATGGTGAGGCTAATTGATGGGGCTAACTGGCAATGTTTGGTTCTCTGTCATGGAGATAAAGACCTGCAACGGACGAAGAATTTATTTGGTGATTATCTCAACGAAGTTGGAGTACATAAGGTATATTTTACTATTAATTGAAAGTTCTATTTCAAAATAATCTTCGACGGTTTTATCGTTCGCATGATCACATCGTAGGTACGGTGCACCGAGCAATAGCGGACTGAGACTAATTTCTTTCCTTCTCGGCCAACCGTATTTTTTTAATTTTAATTAATTAATTTTTTTTTTTACTATAGAGCGTAAAATTGTGGGGTCCTGGAGATGTAAAGGTGTGAAGCCTCGATGTACGGCGTTTAATAATTATAGACAAATGATCTGCGTTGTAGGGCTATCTAATTCTGAAATAATAACCCTTTCTGTAATCATTTGTAGTGTTTCGTTATTAGTTGTGAATTTGCTCCATTTCGTACGTTGTATGATTTCGTTTAATGAGGCAATAGAATACTTTTTCTGCCGCTTATCTGTTTTAGTCATGGGCCGATGGGTTTTTCTTATTACGGAATTCCTAGGGCAAATGCGACAAACGTTATCGTTGGTGACGAGTGGTTCCGCTGACCTGGTTTGAAAAAAGGAGAATCTACTTGTTAACCTAATATTGTGGGTAGAAGACAAGGGAATGTACGAATTTTGCAGTCCAAAACTTGATACTGCTCAATATTTTTGGTAAGGTTGATAAATTGAGCTTTGAACCGCGTTAATCCATTCGATTCAGCATCCCAAAATTCATCCTAAATAGGTAAAAACAAAGATTTTGAGATTTTTTAGTCCGGTACCGTCGACGATGTTATTGTAGCTGCATCGAATCGGATCGCTCTGAATGTCGTCTCAGTCGATTCAACGCGTTGTAATTCACAATAAGACGATTTTCAAAGGTAAATCGAATCCAACCGCATCGTGTCGGATCGGCGCCCAAAACTATACAGCATATTCCGGGGGTCTAGGATACCTGCCTACAAAATTTAGGCAGGTCTCGAAATATCGTTCCGTTCCCTCTCTCCAAACCAACAAGTTGTTGGCGGTATGGTAGTAGGGGGGGGGGGGGGGGGGGGTAGACAATTATTTTTCCTAAAATTCCAGTAGAATTTGATAAGAAGTAGAACACAGGCTCAACTGAAATGTGGGAGACGGACCCTGAAAACAGAGCCTTTTATTCGTGTCACCCCAGTTTTTCAAGCCTCATTCCGGAGTTCGGTGTGATTGGTATTACGTGACGACCTCCGTAAGAATTTCTAGGTAGGTACCCCAATTTCGTATTTTAAATCCGGTTAAAGGTTCATCGCTCCTTTTCGGCACTGAGTTGCCTCTACCACGATGTCCCGGATCGGTCGGTCCTCTTGGTTCTTTTACGTAATGACTTAGGGTCCATAACCGGCCGGCCGTTTCCGACTCGAAATGAAAGATGTTATATGTAGCATGTTGCTATAGGTAAAACCACATAGATGAATAGTAGTTGGTCCGCTGACCATACGTTATTCACGATGTTTGATGAATAGATGACATCCAACTGATTACAAAAAGTACCTAAGTGACGGAACAAACACCAAACTTTAAGAAACTAGAATATAATAAAAACACTTTGTAAGAATGTACGAAATTGATTATAATTGGAATAGGCAAACTGTAATAGGTTACCCTGAATGAAAACAAGACCGCCTCACAGTTCACAAAACTAAACGGAATTCAATTTAAATGAATTTAAATATCCATGTTCATGACAACATCATTTATTCAATTCCAGGATCTTATAAAAAATAAATAAATAATAATAATAAACTACAATAAACACGAAATTTTGAGATTTGCCGTCCGATTGTTGGCAATAATGATGTTGTCACCACAATAATAATACCAATTGGCACCGAAAACGACACAGCATATTCCGAGATTGCGAGTTAGGAGTCTGCTACCAAAATTCAAGTCAGCTCCGCAATAGCGGCCTGTAGTGCGGAACGGACAGACACCGAGATAGAAAAAAAAGTCTGCCAAATTAGGTAGTATAGCTTCCTCACATATTGTAGCATGAACGTATAGAATCAGTTGAAGAACAAAATACAAGTCGAGATGATTGATAAGTTGGCGTTATAAGAAATTAACGTTTGCGCGTGAGTAAATTTCGCCCATTATTCAGCAAGTATACAGATGCACCTGTCAAGCACAATTAATATACTGTGCAAGCTACGGTGCAAGCAAGTAGGCAGATGCACCGATGCACAAACTACTATTACTCAAACGGCAATAAAATTTATAAGAGAACGTCTAGGATCTAAACCACACAATCCTCAAACATTTCAAAAAAATCGGTCCATTAGTCTCGGAGTTTTGTCTGGGTCGATCAATTTTAGCTTTGCGCATGCGCTATAGTTATTTCTTCACCATTATCAAACACAATACTCAAAATTCCCCTCTGCTTTGTCTTCAATGAATTTAAATGCTATTAAACCAAAATGAACAGGAATGAATTTTCTTGTCTAAATATTACGTAAGAAGCTAGGAAATAATTTTTGTCGATTTTTGGACAATCTTTGTATAGAAAGGGATGGATGAATAATTGTCAAATTTTAATAATGTATCAAAGCTCTAAAAAATTTGTTTCTCCTTGTTGCTCGCGAATTCCGTCGTAGAATATTTAATAACAATAAATAGAAACATGAAGTTTTGTACGCATTCGGTTTTGACTTTAATCGTTAGGAATTCAGAAAACGTTAACACTACCGATATTTGTTCGGGGTAAATCAGTTCTTATTTTTATACAGTTTAATAGGTAATATCGCTTTTGATATAAATTATATTTAGATAGGTATTAAGATGGAAGTTTCTGAGTTATTGCCATTTTATTTCTGATAAGTGGTTCGCACTACTAAAAGCCATCCAACGAAATAAGTTATGTTTGACAACAAAATAACGGCGAATTTTGATGCAGATTTTAATTTTGTTTTCATCTCTCATTTATTAAAATTAATTTTCAAGCATTTTCTGTTTGTTAGTACCCAATTCCTATTTTGGTACTTAATATTGTTGTTGTTATTAAATCAAGAATTACTCATATATTGTATATCTACCTCATTCAAGATTCACAATGAAATCTTTGCGATGTTGTTTATAGCCTCCAGTTAATATCTGCTCAACAACATTTTATAATTTTTTAAAATTCGTTCTAATATGACTTGTGCATTCTACGAATAGGTTATTCAAGTGTTCAAAGCTTAACAAAGTTTAGTTCAATTATCATAACTTATGAGCCTAATTACCATACCTACGTTATCGACTTGGGCTGTACAAAAATTGCACAAAAACCATTTGAAATGTTAACATTTCGAATCATGAGCGTCACGCCGGGGGAGGGGGGGGGGGGGGGGCACGTGCCGCCCAACATAAAAATTCTATAAGATAAAAATGGTAAATGACATGGTACATAAGATAAAAATGCGTAATATGATGTTTACTTCCAGCTCAAAATCAAAATAAAAAGCGACTTCTTTCCTCCTTCGTGATTCATTCCTTTAGCCTCATTCCAACCGCTTTCCGTCTTTCCGCGAACTGCCTGCTCTTCTAAAACTCATGAAGATATGAATGCAAAAATAAATAATTTTCTACCCGTTCAAAACCATTTTTGTACCAGAGCAGTTTTCCGCATGATTCATCTCTTCTTCTGTGGAACTCCTAGCGACTTCTCTTCCTCCCAGCCGTTTCCCTCTTTCCTCGAACCGTCGGCTTCTCTAAGAATAGTATGGAAAATGAATGAAAATTTCGTTTCCCCAGTAACGGCTTGGTTGTACGTGAAAATCAAAAGAAAGTACCTAAATCATAAGAAACGCTTGCAAACGAGTCTGCAAAAAATTGGGACATTTTACGTATGTCTTACGTATGTATTTTACGTATTTTACGTATGTCTTTTGTTGCAGACTCGTATGTGTATAAGAGCCACTCACCCTGGGCATCGTCAAGTAAATGTCCTAAAGAGGATACATACGCAATTACAGCTTACTAGAGTGTAAAGTATAGAAATGACCTATTAAAATGATTTAACCACCACTTCACAAATCAAACCGTTCTCGCAATATTTGGATCACCTGCTATGACTCAAATCATCGAAACACCACCTCAATGAAATCATCAGAAATTAACAAGCGGTTGCAATCTTGTTCACAATATCAATTACTGAGAATGATCACCTGATTGTACACAATTATTCAAATAACCATGCTCATAACAGCTTGTTGGCCACGCACTTCGCAGTAGTTAACATAATATGGTTCGATAAATCGTTCGAAAGCCCTCACGAACGAATGGACAACGAATTTTGTGTGGCAAAAAACGACGAAGTACCATTTCCCAAGTAACGACTCGGTTGCAAGCGGAAATCATCAGAAAACCAACCGTTACGCTTTTTGTTAACGCTTTTTTAGTTTATGTGCCAAAGTAAAGACATAAAAATGTCAAAACGTTCCAGTCATGAAGCATGAGCGAATTTTCTTAGGTTATCTATCGTATATGATATGGTAAATTGTATCGAAATTTGAGCAATTTGAGCACATAGAAATTGTTAAAACCCAATTTCATGGCAAAAAACTCATACTAAATAAAATTTGTCGATTCAAAAAAAGATTTTGGATTTTTAGATTTTTTGCAGTTTTCATAGATTTTTCAGCGAATATTGATTAAATTTACGTACGTTTTTCAGCATAATTTTGTTGAAAAATTTTATAATGTCCTAGTTAGTTGTAGATAATTTGGTTTTGACTAAAATTCTGCTAAAATTTATAAATGTCACAATTTTTGGCTGTTTGTAGCCTTTTTTAGTGACTTTCTGACCAATGAGACCAATTTTATGAGCTCAAAAAGTGCTGCCAACGAACCCATCCTTTCATTTGGAAAGCTTGATTTTTTGGCGCAAGAACGGGATTTTTATCTCAATCCTAGAAAGAGTTATCGTCTGGAATGACACTCTCTCTCTCTCTCTCTCTCTCTCTCTCTCTCTCTCTCTCTATATATATATATATATATATAAGTATTAGAATATACATATAAATATACGTATACATATGAAAAAAGGCAAACATCAGGAATAGTTTCAGAATACCTCAAAACGGATTTCATTGACGAAATTTTTCAAAAATGTTGATTTTACAATTTTCCGAGCCTTTACAATAGCTTCATAAGTGAAAGAGCCATTACAATAGCTTCATTCGCTAAAATTTAATCGTATGGTTGTAAGTGTCTTTAAGGGCATTAAGTAGTAGTTAATAGACTAATGTATCTGTGCCTCCCCCCCCCATCGCCAAATTAATGGTCAGCGCTACGCCTATGGTTCGAATGTATGTATTGAAGGACAGTCTCCATCTGAATTTAGGATTACTAGTCCCTTTTTTCTCATAGAAGCGGAGTTTTTAACAGTTTGTCACGCTTTTCGCTTAGTGCGCGAAAGTGAGGTCCCATTCTTCTTTGCTACTAATTGGAACCCAACGGCTAAAATTCAAAAACATAGAACATACATTGGCTCTCTGCTAGCTCTCAATATCTGACTTGGGCTCGGTATTGTTTCTCTCTCTCTCTCTCTCTCTCTCTCTCTCTCTCTCTCTCTCTCTCTCTCTCTCTCTCTCTCTCTCTCTCTCTCTCTCTCTCTCTCTTTTTCTCTCTCTCAGCCAGCATCCCATCTTTACGCCACCAGCGCTTGTTCGCCCTTAGGGGCTCGAGCTGAGAGTTCGCCCCTACTGCTGCTGGAATTCCTGTCGCAGTTGCTGTGGTGCAACCGAGCAACATCAATTGCTCCACGTTTGCCAGTACGTTTGCTGACTGAGTTGATGGTAAAGATCTCTGACAGTGTTCTGAATCCCCCCTTTTCTTCCCAGTGAGTGGAATGGAATCCGGAGAGCATTGGGTCCTGGGATGTTGCCATTTTCATGCTGTTTGGGTGACTACATTAGCAACTCGGTGAGGTATTCAAGGAATAGTCGTGGGACAGTGGACACCCTTTGCAGTGCCTATAAGGGTAAAAATGAGAACTCTTATCATGTGGTGCAGCAGTGACCTCATACTCACAGTGGCCGCAGTGTACGTCATGATACGGTTGCCAAATCGATTGCAGGCGCTTTGTTATCCAGGGGTTGGGATGTAGAAAGGGAGATATTATATCTCATACCGAGTGACCGGGGCAAGAATCCCACCGGTTCTGCCACAATCCTAGATTTCTAGGTTTTCAGTGGCAGCGTGGACAGCAGACCTGGTGGGCTAAGATGAGTCAATATGTTCGAAATGATCTGCGGTTGCAATACTTGAGTTAAAGGGAGTGGCCACCAATAAAATCAAGGTAATAGCTGTGACCGTTGCATGGAACGGGGTGTCGTGTGGGAAAAGTGCCACAGAGTTGGTCTTTTTAGCGGGAGTGCTCCGTGGTATCATCACTCGCGTCTTTAAGGGCTCTGCCTCAACTGGTGGTCTTTTAATTTCCTTTCATCCCTATCTTCCTTCCCTCATCCCTAGACCCGGCGTCGAGTAAACCTGGGCGTCCTCCTCACTTTTTTATTCAGTTGTTTAGTTTTCAATTTAATGGTGTGCCCCCTCCGCCTTTGAGGGGAGTTAGAAAAAAGTAATTCCAGACGATAACTCTCCTTAGGATTGAGGTAATAAATCCATTTTTTGGCCCAAAAATCAAGCATTCCGAAAAGTATTAGTTTGTTTGACAGCTATTTTTGAGCACAATAGATCGGTAACATTTCACTAAATATGCATAATTATTTTAAACACTCTTAAATTTCTTAATTATGTCACACAAAAAAATCGTTGTTCTTAAAGCTTATTTAGAACATGTTTTTTGTCCATCATTGATCCCAAAATTGATAGTTATCAATATTTCGTTGCACTTATTGAGCTCGAATTTCGAAACAATTAAACATTAATACGAGTATAATACAATAATTTTAGAAAATTTGCTCATACGATCATGCCGCATTACTAGAAATTTTCGTGGGTTTTGACATGGACATCGTCTTTGCTCTGGGGGGTCAACCAAAAATTTTCGTCACGCGAAAATTGATGTCACGATTTTCCAAACTAATGATTTTCACCCAGCCGTTGCTAGGGGAATGGAACTTCCGCAGTTTTCATCGCACAGAAATCGTTCGCCACTCGATGGAAAGCGCTTGAATTATGCGATAAATGTCCACATCTCAAGCTACAAATTTCCCCCTCCTTACGTACCTGGCTACATTCCTAAACAAAGTTGATTGGACTATAAACAATTTTTGTTTGGCGACACATGATTCAGTTTAGCGAAATTTAATATTTAATATCTACTGGCAACTGGTAGTTGTTGACATCATTTGGGGAGTTAATTACATGTGGAGGAGAGTCTAGACATGACCCGTTTTCAATAAGCCGGATACAATATTCTTAACGTAAAGCAATAGCATCATTTACTCCACTCCATATTAAACATTTTCATCCCCTTGACAACAATCGACTGTTAACAACTCATTGTAGTGGCTTCTCTCCACAGTTATTTTCAACATTTTCTATTTCTAGCAGGTATACAGTCCAAAGATAAAGGATTCGTTTACATTTTCAACATTTTCTATTTCTAGCAGGTATACAGTCCAAAGTTAAAGGATTTGTTTACACCTCTCGAGGGCAACCGTTTTGAAATCCCCAATCAAAGACATATCCATGTAATATGGTATCTGCTTGTAAAGCAGGTAGTGGAACTCGTTTACGAGTTTCTGAATCATTATGTCTTTACTTTGGCTCATGGACTCGAAAAGCGTTGCGTTTTCAGTTTCACTTGGGAACAATTTTTCTGCGTATGGCCTCCCATGGGCATCCCTCACTTCTGAGGCGTATCCTAAGAATCCACCCTCTTATTTATGATACAGGGTGTTTTCGAGGAATGCGGTCAAGCAAGCACTGAAAACAAGCGGCTGGCGTCCAAGTCAGTGGGGCAGGAGCCCGGCAGCAGATCAGCCAGGTGGCTGAGTCGAGGCGCGAGTTAGGTTGCATGACCCGACCTTCTTATACCCCCGTACGCGTACCTACCTAATCCCACAAACAACACTTCCTCCCTTACGTAAGCCAAGCGCTCCTAGAGGAGTGACTCGCAACGGGATGGGGGTCTGGACGTCTGGATCCCTAAAGGCTGTCCTCTTTGATTCTCAACTCCTCCATCTCTTGCTCACTCGTACAGTATTACCAGATCTCAAAGGCACTTGATCATTACTACGAGTTATTCCTCGGATCATTAAGTTAACTTTCAGTGAGTGATATGCACTATCACATATCCTCATGAGAAGGAACGAGCCGTTGCAGCTGCTAACGAAGGTGTACGTTCTGCGATCAACAGAAACTTCTTAGTGTCCATTACCAGATGTCACATTGACACTAGAGCCACTAATGTATGAAGAATGTCAAACATGGTTTTTTCATCGGGGATCGATGAAACGCATAAAGCAAATAGAAATTTTGATTTTGGAGGACAACAATGTTTTCGACTTCTTCACAAACACAAAACTTCCCCACCTCCGGTAGTGAGGAAGCGAAAAGGAGCATCTCATTATCAAATAGTGTAGAAAGGAGACCCGAATTCATGGAAGTGCAATTATCACGACGTGACTTGGTGAAACTCAGGAGAATACGAACGGACAGGATTAATCGATGTCTTAAAATTATATAGCAACCTTGCTGTCAACGTTTTCTGCCTATTGTGTGGACACTGTCGGAGTCCTAGAAATTAAAAGTTTCAGTTATGTAACATGAATCAGCGAATTTTCGTTAATTATCGTACCTAGTATATTATGTTAAATTGTTTTGAAAATTAAGGACTTAGAGTGAACCGAAATAGTGGACTACCCATTTTAAGGCAACGAAAAACTCATTATAAATAATATTCTGCGATTCAAAAAAGATTACGGATTTTTAGCTTTTTTGCAGTTTTGACATTTTATGTCTTTACTTTGGCACATAAACGAAAAAAGCGTTAAAAAAAGCGTAACGGTTGGTTTTCTGATGATTTCCGCTTACTACCGAGTCGTTGCTAGGGAAATGGTACTTCGTCGTTTTTCATCCCACAAAATTCGTTGACCATTCGTTCGAAAGCTCTCGATTTATCCAACCATATTATGTTAACTACTGCGAAGTGCGTGGCCAACAAGCTGAGTTATTAGCATGGTTATTTGAATAATTGTGTACACTCAGGTGATCATTCTCAATAATTGCGCAATTATTGAGAATGATCACCTGAGTGTACAGATGTCATGATATTGTGAACATGATTGCTACCGCTTGTAATTTCTGATGATTTCATTGAGCTGGTGTTTCAATGATTTGATTCATAGCAGGTGATCCGAATATTGCGAGAACGGGTTGATTTGTGAAGCGGTGGTTAAATAATTGTAATAGGTAATTTCTATACTTTTCACTCTAGGAAGCTGTAATTTCGTATGTAGCCTCTTTAGGTCATTTACTTGACGATGCCCAGGGTCCGGATCAGATGAGTGGCTCTTCAAGTATGCAAGAGTTTCTTATGATTTAAAGTTGAATGGGATCCAAACAAGGTTTCTGCTGCCCGGAATCTAGGTTTATACCAATCACAATACTGCGCAATATTGGAGAATTAGGTACTCTATAACTGTTTCTTTATCTATTTTTCGGCAAAAACTATAATGAAATTTAAGTACATTATTCAGCATCAATTTTTTAATGTTCTAGTTCATTGTTGATAAGCTTTTTTTGAGTAAAATTCTGTAAAATATCAATTTAAAATTTTTTAGCCGATTTTTAGCCGTTCGTTCACACCCCTAGTTGTTGAATTCGATGGATCCTTACACAAAGAGTACGACTGCTTTCCCAAGAGGATGGCGGTGGTACTTTAAGAAAAAATGGGCAAATATCACAGGTTACTCATTGGGTACGATTGAGGACACAAATGGCCGTGATGAGGGTGGTTTCCTTGAGGGCTCGAGGAACGAGGAGAAAAGTAAGATGCCTCGGGTTGGAGGACGGCGCTTTGATGCCATTATGAGTGCCTCACACCAAGGATCCCTCCACATAGCTCTCTCTGCGCAGGGTTGCCAGGTGGTATGGGATAAATATCCGGGCACATATGCATTTCCCATATGAAACCCTTGTTCATCACAGTAATTTCTACGCATGTAGAAATAGATAGGTATGCATTTCCCATATAAAACCCTTGTTCATCACCAGAGCCCTTCACAATATGGCACTTATTTTTGCGAAATAGGGCCCTGAAAAATATGGCAATATGGCACTTATTTGACTCGATATGGCACTTATCTTTCAACCCTACCTGACCACCCCAGCTGTTTTGAGGGGATACTATTATTAGTTATTCATATTTACATTTTTTATTTACAAATCATTGTGTATTTACAAAGCATTTATTTTTTTTTTACAAATGATAGTTTTAATTTGAAAAAAAAAAAAAATCATTTTATATTATTTTAATATTATTGAAGAACAACATAAGGTGTGCTGCAATGCTTTCCATGGAAAATCCCAGCCGCCAATCACTCAAAAGGTATTTCATTTTTGAAAAAGTCCTCTCCACATCAGCTGATGTTGTCGGGGCGTATTTCATAGCGAGGACATCGGCAGGTTCCCAGCCTTCCTTCAGAGTGGCTTCCTTACCAGACAGAGTGGCAACAATATTGTCGACTTCCTCCCACCCATAATTCCTGCCGAGGACGGCCTTGAATTTCTCCTGGATCTTCTTCCCAGTGGCTCCTGGATAAACGGTGTCCGAAATACTTTTCATTTTCTCGATACTTTAACTCAGCCGCACGCTTTCAGACTGAAAAGATTCAATTATGCCCGGAATTTTCTTAAATTGAACTCAACGAAAAGAAGCTGAGGTAAAAGGCTTGGATTTTCCACCAGCGTTTTGGCAGCTTTTACCGAAGCAGAATCATCTTCCAGCTCTTGGACTACTCGCTTACACCCTTCAAAATACCTGACATAATATGAAGCAGCTGACAGCCAAGTGCCCCACCGAGTGATCACAGGCTCCGGAGGCACAGGAATGCCTGGCAAGTGCTCCCTGAAGACCGCGACCCTACTCGGTGCCTTCAGGAATAGTTTCTTCCCAACGGAGATTAGTTTGTTGACTTGAGGATGTTCTTCTCGCACAGTTTCAGCTACTCGATGGAGACCATGTGCCAAACACGTTTCGTGGATGAGCTTGGGGTGGATGTCTTTCAGCGTCTTCCCTGCATTGAGCATATAGGCGACGCTGTCCGTCAATGACCTCACGGTTCGCTAACCTCCTCGTCAACTTTAACCTCACCTCGGGTTTTAACAAATTTTCACTTCAGATTTTTTCATTTTTTTTTTATTTTAAAGGAGTTTGGCGAAAAAAAAGTAAAACATGGCACGAACATGGCAAAAGGGCTCTGTTCATCACCCTGTCAAAAAGGTACCTATGTGGACACTTTTTGTCCTCTTCATTTAAACAATTATTGTACACATTTTAAGAGATGTTTGAAATACTTTTTTTGTGCGCCAATAATCTCAATACATAGGAACTTATTATACATCCCTAAGACGATAATCGTAGAGCAGTTAAAATATAATAGTTTATTGCAATCTATCGTTTGGAAATCCCCAATGAGTAGAGAAATGATTATTACTATTTAGGTAAAGAAAAGGAAAGAAGAAAATGAGGTGAAAATGTATGCTCGTTTTATCCTTCAACATCATTTCTCCTATATCCAAACACGTTACAAATCTGATTTAGCGATTATTCACCTTCATCTAAAACTGAAAGAGAGAATGCTCAACTACTTAACGGCTTAAAGAAGAAATCGAGAATTTTTGCTATGAAAGAATGTGACAAAATTACAAATGTTCATGGTTTTGGACTTTTATCGTAACACAGCCTTGATGTAGTTGGCTTAGATGTCACGGCAGCACCTCGGTGGACTGATTTCATATGGCTGCGTCTTTTGTGCGCAAAAATATTGTGCTAAAATAGAACAGTATGTGTAGACATGCTAATATACGTTGCTGTACCAGCAATCGAACGGCATTCACCATTAAACAGCTATGGAATTTGGAGGAAACTATTTAGAGATTAACCCGCACAACTCTTGAAAATCAGCACATTAGTCATGGAGTGTCAACTAATATTAGTTTCGTATATGCCCAATAGTTACTCAACCAGTCGAGATAAGATGCGGGTACTTAGGGCATGATCCTGGACATCAACCCCCTCTCCACCACTCACCCTCGAGTTTGTACCAAACTGAACAGATAGATCATGAGATATTGACGCTATAAGAAGCTCACATTTGCGCAGGCCCACATGCTATCATTAATCCAATGGCGAATAAATTTATAGGGCACAATTTAGGAGCTAACCAGTATAATCCCTGAATTCTTTATATAAATTGTTCCATTAGTCTCGGAGTTTCGTCACATGCTATTATTGATTCAACTGCGATGAAAGTTATAGAAGACCGTCTAGGAGCTAACCCCACCGTCCCTAACAATGTCATCAAAATCGGACTTGGCTTAACCTAGGGCATGACAAGGATTTACCACATTATACACACAGACGGACTTCAGACAGACATACAACAAGAACCGAAATTGATCAGCGAGCTCAGATACGCAAGTGGACATTTTTATTTTGGAAGACCAACATTTTTTCGACTTGTCTCACAAACAAATAGCTTCCCTTCGGCAGTGAGGAAGCAAAAATTGTGTCCCCCAAAATCAACATTCTCTCTCGTTTTTTGCATTTAAGAGCTTCCTGTTCAATTTTAGTTCCGTGTCTGTATGATATCTGTCTGTATGTCGGAGCCAAAACCAAGTTTTGATGAATATTTTCTGCACCAATCTATCCGTCCAATTTAGTTTAAACTCGGAGAGTAGTTGAATGTCGGTTTCAAGAAGGTGCCCTGTGAATTTGATCGCAATTGATTGCGAAGTAGGAACTATTGCGCAAGCATGAAACTAAAGTAGGTAGTGTGTATAATGGTAGGTACACGTAAAATTCCGAGTACCATTGTACTAGTATTCAACTTATTTGATGAAGTGTGCCTACTTACTGAGAGTTTTAAACATTTTCCCTAGACAAATGATATAGATGGGTATATTACGTACCCACGACAATCATAAGGCTTATTACTATTCTTACTTTCCAAAGATTTAATTGATTGATTCAACTCAAAGAATGATGTTTATTTTATTAGTCACGTGTTGACCTTGCAACTCCTCCCCACTGCACAAATTTACTTATAGTGGGGCGTAACATTTTTTTCCTGTCATGTTATATATTATACATATAAGGTTCTTATGTTTTCAAAAAAATTCATTTAAAAAAGAACCGATTTTTTAAATGAAATTTTCATGAATTGTGTGGGTTACCCCCAAGTTAAACTCCTATAAATTTCATTTCCGTCGGATCAACAGTAAGCAGCGAGTGGGCATGCGCAATATTCGCATGGTTCTTTCAACTTATTCTGTATCCATGTTTTCGTCACAAGAAGTGAGAAAACTATACTGCTCACCCAACTTGGCGTTTATGTTTACGTTTTTCAACGTGATCTGAGCCAACTCCCCTCCCACACTCCTCTCTATGGGTGATTCGGGCCTACTCATCTTCAGTTTTAGAACGTCCCTCTGAAGCTATGTCTTATAGGAAAGGCTTCGCTAACAAGAGGGAAGAATTGATTCAGGGGGGTGAGGGACAACCCAAGCATGAACAAAATAAAATAAAATAAAATAAAATAGTAGCTGCTTATAAATCCGTTTCAGACCATTCTAAGACCGAATACGTTAAAAAATAACAATCCGCCCCTTGACCCCGCCAGGGGGACTTCGGCCCCCTGGACCCCTAGTAACTTTCCGCCTTGAGCCTTCGGCACAAATGCTAAAACATAGAACGTGCTTTCTTCCCGCTAATTCGTAAATGTAAATAAAGTCAAAACAACGACATAAATGTTTTACTAATCGAAATTAGAAGAGAATACCTAAGTAGGTAATTTCCTATAATGGTGAGTGTCTACAATAATTACTATATCCAAGATTAAATTCTCAACCAAGAGACAATAAAACAAGCGGCATTGTTTACTATATCCATTTATAACATAAATAAATATAAAACTATGACATGAATAGAAATGCGAAAGAAATGCGTGATAAATCGAGGGCTTTCCAACGAGTGGAGAACGATTTTTGTCCGGTGAAAAATAAAGAAGTTTCATTTCCCCAGCAACGGCTTGGTTGTACGTGAAAATCATAAGAATACATAAGAAGTTTAAACAAAATTATTTCTGTTCTAGAACCAAAAATTTTAACCATGTATCATGTTTTCTCCACTATGCAAGCGGTTGCAATCATGTTCACAATATCAATTATTGAGAATGATCACCTGTGTGTAAACAATTATTTATATAACCATGCTCATAACTCAGTTTGTTGGACACGCACTTCACAGTAGTTAACATAATATTGTTGGATAAATCGAGAGCTTTCGAACGAATGGTCAACGAATTTTGTGGGATGAAAAACGACGAAGTACCATTTCCCTAGCAACGACTCGGTTGTAGGCGGAAATCACTGTAACACTATATGTTTCGTGCGCGGAAAAAAATTGACTCGCAAAATTGACGCGAAAAAATTGCTAGGACCCCAGGGCTAAAACATGATACATGTTAAAATCGATGTTGGTTTTCACCGCCTATGTTGTTTACAGTTCTTTTAAATCAGGGGTATATCTCAGCTTGTTCCATATTTACAGCGGTTTTGGCAGTATATAATTTACGCATAAATTGGGGCTTTTCAACGAGTGGCGAACGATTTTCGTGGGATGAATACTAACGGCGATACTTTTCCCTAGAAACGGGTCGGTTGTAAGTGAAAATCGTTACAAAATCCCGAGCTACTTTCGTTCTACGGTTTCGTCACGTTTTTGCCCAGTTAGGTGATGGCTAAAGCATATTCCATGCTAAAACTATAGGTGTCTGTGTGTGTGACAAATTTTGTTGACGCTGCCCAGGCCACAATTCTCAACCGATTTTCAAGATTCTTTCTTTGTTCGTTCCTAATTTTAGTCTAGTTGTACAGCAATCCTTGTGAATTTCGGATTTACTGTTGAGGGGGGGTGGTTGAGGGGATAATGATCGATTCTTTCAAGCACTGTCCAAGTAACAAATCTCGACCGATTTTCGTGATTCTTATTTTGTTCCATTACAAGTTCAATATAGTTTTGAACGTATGTCAGGGATTTCAAATTTCATCATTGGAGGGGGTGAATGGAGGGGGTAATACTGATAAATCATGACTTTAAAGCAATTCTCGTCCGATTTTCGTGATTATTTTTAGCGCCTTTTCTTAAAAGAAAAAAAAAAACTGAGCTATTGTGTTAACGTTGTCCGTTGATGTATGTCCTCTTAAAATTGTTTTATATGCCACTTCCCGACGTCCGATTTTGATGAAACTTGGTATGGATGTAATCTGTAAGATGGCGAGGATAAATATGGATCAGGGGCCGCTGACGCGTGAGAGGTCATTGATCAGCGGATGTAACTCCAAAAGCCATTTTGTCTCCTATTCAACGCAGGAAGCTGAAATTTAATAGGGAAGCTCAAGGGAGAATACTGAAGAAGCATGAGAGGTCATCGATCGGATGAGTGAGCTCCAATGCCATTTTGTCTCCTATCCAACGCAGGAAGCGTTTATTTCACGCGGATCTCCTTACAAGAAAATTCGTGAGCTCTGATCAGGTTGTTTTGTTCAACTTTATATTTGGTCTAGTTTTTGATCGTATATTAGGGGTTTCAAATTTCATTATTGATGGTTGTGAAAGGGTAATTGTAATAAATCTTGATGTTTTATCTAATATCGTCTGATTTCCGCGATTCTTTTCTTTGTTAAACTATGAATTTAATCTAGTTTCGGAAGGTATATCGTGTTCCAAATTTCATTAAGGAGGGGGATGAAAGGAGGGGATAATAGTAATAAATCATGATGTTTTAACTATTCTCGTCAGATTTTGGTGATTTTTTTTTTTTTTTTAAATTATGGTTTTGGTACAGTTTTGGAAAAGTTGTCAGGAGTTTCAAAATTCTTGCAGGAAGTTTTATGGTGGACATTTACTGTTGTGGAGGGGGCTATGGGAGTAAGAGAAATTCCGAGAAGTCGTATTTTTGTTTTTTCTCTTATTTTAAATCTAACCAAAATTATGTTCAATTCAGTCAAAGGAATGTCTCTTCAATGCTTGCATTACTTACGAATATTTTTAATTTAGTAAGTACTTTTAGGGTTAGGCACGGTTTCCCTTAATTGTCCCGTTTTGCAACCCGACAGTATCTGGTACATAGACATCAGATGCCGTATCCAGGGCAGTGGACTTCTCAATCCCTTCTCAATAGGTCATTACACTCAAACAGCTACAGCTACCCTCTCCCAAAGCCCGGCATCCCCCAGGCCTTCGTACAAGGTGGCATACTGGGAACTCCCCTCTCTTCCAGGCATAGAAAAGGTTATTATACAATCCCGCAGGATTTCTCCCGAAGACTCCTTCCCCTGCTTGGCACGAGATCCAGCGTTTCCCGGCTGCATCCCCGTCATCCTGCGCGATCAGTCCATGTTCGCCCTCGTATCGCGTTGGCAGTTCCCGCGTCCTTCATCCCGCGTCAAGTTTTATCTGGATCTTCAACCCCTCTGTTCATCATTCTGTACTGGATATCCAGTAATGTGTTAAGGTATGTACTCCATATTACATTTATTACTGAGATTTGTAATCTCATATCATTACATCCTTTCCCATTATGTGCACTGAAAATACGGAGAAACTGTCCAAAGGAAATGTGTTGGAAAAATTTTCGGTTTTTTTTTTTTTCCATTTTCTAGTTTTACTTTCCCGATAACTCGAAGGGTCCAATGAAAGTTATGTAATCGACTAGAAAAATATTTCAGAAACTCCAATAATAAAAGGTGCACGACCTGGCTATAGTTGAATTTTAGCCTACCATTAATCATTTTTATTACATTTTCTTATATTTTAACTCTCTTTTATTAGGTACTAATGTTCTTTCTGCATGATTAAAATGTTACTTACTAAATATGCATATTGACACGCCAGGTTAAATAACGAATTGAATCGATCAACCTAATTCAAACACAAGGGGCTATTCTAGCCTCCTAGGACGATAATAAACAGTTCCAGTCAGCAAATTTTCGTAAACTACACACTTCAAAAGAATGAAGGGATCTCTTTTCCTTGTAGAAGCCAAAGACACCAGACCAACAGGACAAAGTTTTCATTATTCTCGTATCTCATGATTAGATAGGTAGGTAGTGGAGAGATGCACCCTGGGGTTTTTTTTTTTTTTTTTTTGACATGGATATGTCTTTTGGCTGGGGGTCAAGGAATTTTTCGCTACACTTTTTTTTCTCCACACAAAATGCAACGCTCCGGCACTTTAGATTATTATTAACTCGAAAAGTGAAGGCTAGGTAGAAATCAATGAGGTACTACCGCAATGAAGTACCTACCTAATTCCGCCTTCCTCAACAACCGACTTAGACTTCTGTTTTAGCATGGAACGAAAGTAGCGCGGGAGTTTTTACTTTCCCAACATCCCAACAGAGTGGAAAGTAATGTCCACTTTTACTTTCCCAACATCCCAACAGAGTGGAAAGTAATGTCCATTTTTACGTTCCCAACATCCCAACAGAGTGGAAAGTAATGTCCATTTTTACTTTCCCAACATCCCAACAGAGTGGAAAGTAATGTCCATTTTTACGTTCCCAACATCCCAACAGAGTGGAAAAGAATGTCCACTTTTAGTTTCCCAACATCCCAACAGAGTGAAAAGTAATGTCCCTTTTTACTTTCCCAATATCCCAACAGAGTGTAAAGTAATGACTACAACTTTGACATATACATGATCTATTGTTTTTCCCCTCAAGGGAGAAATTTATATATGGGTCATTCTCACAGAAAAGGGTTTCTTCGAAGGAGATTTGAAGATACTCCATTGGCACTTTCTCTAAACACGCGAAGACGCGAATGCAAGAGATAAACAAAAAACACTCAAACCACCGAATCTGAGCTACTAAAAGAATTATGTGCAATGGTATTCAGAAACAATGTTTCCTGCCCTCTCCCCTGTAACTAATACTTTTTCAAAGTTTAACCCGCATAATCTGCGAAAATATCATACAAATTTTTTATATCTCAACAACTGAGAAAGACCAGCGATATCAAGCACCGACTTGGGCCAAAACAGAACGAATCGCGCATCTTCACCTTGTCCGATTGGTCTGGAGTCTTTGACGTCTACAAAGAAAAGTGATCTCTTAATACTTTTGAGGTGTGTATCATATTAAATTATGTTAAATTGTTTTGAATTTGTGCACTTTGTGAGGAAAGGAATTGTTAACTAACAATATTATGGCAAAGAACTTGTTCTAAATAATAATCTGCAATAAAAGAAGAGGGAGAGAGAGACTCTCAGCTTTTTTTAGGCAGTTTTTATAGATTTTTCACCAAATATCTACAAATGAAATTTAAATTCATTTTTCAGCTTAATTTTCTCCATAAAATTTTTAATGTTCAAGTTCTGTTCATTGTTAATTAACTTCTTTCAACTAAAATTCTGCTAAAAAATATAAATTTAACAATAATTTTTAGCCATTTTCTTAAAGCGATTTTTAGCACATTTCAAAAATGTGTCCAATTTAATGTGCTCAATTGTGCTGGCCAACGGACTCATCCTTTCATTTGGAAAGCTTGATATATTGGTGCAAGAACGGGATAACCGATATTTCGTAGCAAATGAAGCTACTGCAATGGCTCCAAAACTTTTTAAATCTAAATTTTCAAAACTTTTCTTCATTGAAATGCATTTTGAGACGATTCCTAGAGTTAATCGCTTTATCATAATATAGGTACATGACTTTTGAAGATTTCTTCATGTTTTTGGCCTTTTGTCACTAAAACGATCATAACACCCTTAATTTGCTGTGTAATTCCGAATTTGAGGATAGCGTTGAAAAAAAACATTAAATTTCCTATCGGATAGATGCCTGAATTAAAGTTTCAGACATGAAAAAGCTCTCTAAAAAGCAAATTTTACCTAATTTGGGAAACCTTGCGTTTTTCAATCGGGAATTGAACTATGAGAACGCATATTTTGTCAAGACATAAGAACGGTAAAAACTGCGCCAAAATATCACCTTTCCAACAGCTAGTCAATTTTACTTTTACTTTGCTAATAAGGAGAGGAAACTATGTTTTAATGTTGAAAAACATCGTTAATTCACTGAAATCGAGGGTTTTCTTGAAAAATGACCTTGTATGGAAATAGTTTGGGGTTTTCTTCCCAACCCCGTTATAACCAAGTTTTACACTTTAATTTACAAATTTGATTTCATTTGGTATGATACATTTTATGGGTTTTAGGGGTGAATCTTGTAAGCTAAAAAGTTGGGGAGATAGGTACGTCAATTCCCGATCAAGAAAACAAGGTTTCCCGAATTAGGTAAAATTTGCTTTTTGGAGGGGTTTTTCATGTCTTAAATCTTAATTCTTGAGAAAGATCTGGAATCTATCCGATATATAATTTAATGCTCTTTCAAACAGCATCCTCAGATTTGAATTCACACAGCAAATTAAGGGAGTTATGACCGTTTTAGTGACTCTAAGGTCGAAAACAGGAAAAATCTTAAATATTAAACTACTCAAAAACTAAGCGTTAAAAAAGGTTACTTTAAACTAATTTTAAAATTTGAGCACTTTCTTGAGCTCAAAATGTGCTGTGAAATGATCTTTTTTTTAAATAGCAAAAGAACCGATTTTCACACCATCTCAGAGAGTTTTTCATCTGTCTGCAATGATACATACATGCACATGTACATGTTTGTTCAACGCTCTTTCATGGGCAGGTTATATATATATATATATGTATATGTTTATATATATATATATATATATATATATATATATATATATATATATATATATATATATATATATATATATATATATATATACATAATGTATACACATATGAAAACTTGAAACGTAAACCAAAAAGCGTTGAAATCCAGGAATTGTTTCAGAATGGTTGTGAAGAAAATTCCATGGAGAAAAACTGGAGAAGTTGATTTTTAAAACATTTGGAGCCATTGCAATAGCTTAATTTTAACACAGAATGTGTTTTAGCCATGGACTAACTAGCCGAAAATGGAACGCGGGATGGTAACGAAATGTGTGACGGATGATTTTCACGTACCACCGAGTCGTTGCTAGGGATATGGTACTTCGTCGTTTTTCATCCCACAAAATTCGTTGACCATTCGTTCGAAAGCTCTCGATTTATCCAACAATATTATGTTAACTACTGCGAAGTGCGTGTCCAACAAACTGAGTTATGAGCATGGTTATATAAATAATTGTTTACACCCAGGTGATCATTCTCAATAATTGATATTGTGAACATGATTGCAACCGCTTGTTAATTTCTGATGATTTCATTGAGCTTGTGTTTCGATGATTTGATTCATAGCAGGTGATCTGAGTATTACGAAAACGGTTTGATTTGTGAAGCGGAGGTTAAATAATTTGAATAGGTAATTTCTATACTTTACACTCTAGGAAGCTGTAATTTCGTTTGTAGCCTCTTTAGGACATTTACTTGACGATGCTCAGGGTCCGGATCAGATGTGTGGCTCTTAAAGCTAATTTCTATGCTTTACACTCTAGGAAGCTGTAATTTCGTATGTAGCCTCTTTAGGACATTTACTTGACGATGCTCAGGGTCCGGATCAGATGTGTGGCTCTTAAAGCTAATTTCTATGCTTTACACTCTAGGAAGCTGTAATTTCGTATGTAGCCTCTTTAGGACATTTACTTGACGATGCTCAGGGTCCGGATCAGATGTGTGGCTCTTAAAGCTAATTTCTATGCTTTACACTCTAGGAAGCTGTAATTTCGTATGTAGCCTCTTTAGGACATTTACTTGATAAATCGCTCTTGATTTATCACGAATTTATTTCGTATTTTTTTTCGTAGTTTCATACTATAACTATATAAATTGATGTTATAAATGAATAGTAAACAATGACGCTTGTTTGGTTGTCACTTGGTTGCGCGACAACGCAAACACATTCTGTGTTTCAATAATTTCGTCCGAAGTATGTAAATAGAGGTAACCGGGGGTCCAGGGGGCTTGCCCTCTGGCGAGGCGCGGAGCGCCGAGTTTTTCAAAAATTCGCTGAAATGTGTGTTTGTGAAATTAAAATTTGCGTGACGTTGAAAACCTCTGGGACCGTCTAAAAACTGCTGTACTCGAAACCAGAAAAATGAGTCGAAACCTGTCTACTAGTTTCAGAGTTTGGGTTTATAATCTTGAATGATGAACCTTACGTTTCCAGATATACGTAAATTAAAAAAAAAAAAAAAAAAACCACCAGTGGTTTGTGATCATCATGGTACATTTATTGAAGAATGAAATCTGGGGGACACCCCCAGACCCCCGGATTATTACAGTTTAGATCAAGGATCAAAGTAAGGAAACATGGAATATGTCTTTCGAATAGGTACTTAATAACAGAGGAATCATAGTAGTTAAACAACAATGCTTTTGTCTTTTTTTGGGAGGGGGAAAATTCATTTACGAATACCTGACTACCTAGGGGTTATGACGGACTCGGACGGGGAAGATGTCCCAGACAATACCGTCTAAAAACCACCCCTTTGTGTTCGAGATGGCAGCGGATGGGTGGTAACTGAGACAAAGTCGTACAGTGGTGTAATGTAGGTATAGATGCGTAATCGGTAGAATGATTGGAAACGGTGCCTAGATCACTAACGGGGGACAACTTTTAGTAACCCCTCCCGACCCTCGGGTTTGCCCACAGGGACGGGGATTTACCTATATATTTATTTATCATTATTTTATTTTATTTTTTAAGGGAGGAAAATTCATTTACGAATACCGATATATAGCATTTCCCAGTGAAATTAATCATTTTCCCATTCAAATGAATAATTTTCGTAAATTATCGTACATTTCATAAGTAGGTACCTATATTATGTTTTAATGTTAAAAAAATTGAGGAGTTTAAGTGAACAGAAATTGTTGACCAATTTTATGGCAAAACATTCGTTCTAAATAATAATCTGCTATTCAACAAAAGATTTTGGATTTTAAACTTTTTTGCAGTTTTTATCGATTTTTTAGCACATTTTAATGAAATTTATGTACATTTTTCATCATAATTTTGTATAAATTTTTTAATGTTCTATTTTATAGTTATTAAACTTTATTTGAGCTGTATTCTGGAAAGCCATTGCAATAGCTTCATTTTCTACGAAAATTCGCTAAAAGAAAAAAATCCCCATCTTTCACGAATTTTGTGGTAAATGAGACTATTAGACCGATTTGGTTATCACCATCGTTTTCCCCACATATTTTTCTGTTGGAAATGACTTTCAAACGGGAGACTTTCGGCGATGATTACTAAAGAGGTTCTAATACAAAGTTCAGAGTAAGTTTCAAAGGAATTGGAAGAGCAGTAGCTCGATGACGTACGTGTTCGTCTACATTTTCGTTCATTACAATTGGGAAGCACAATTTCAAGCTTCGAAATCTGAATGGGACCGAATCGGAACTCCAACGACATTTTAAGACCAACTCAAGCAAAAACCGTCAACATTTACTGAGGGTCTAAGGCGCGAATAAATATAGCCGGAATGAATTCTATCTTTATTTTTTTTTTCGTTTTATATACGTTATTTTCTTTTGTTATATTTTTGGAGATTTCTCCAGGAATACAGCACCTTTTGGCACCATCGTGTTCTACGGGTCTAGGAACGTAACTTTGTCGCTCAAATACGAAGTGCTCTCGATCAAATTCTAATGTGGCAGTCGATCCCACCCTTCTCCTGGCCACCAGCCCATGGTTCGGGTGGGGGTAGAAAATTTTAAAATTGCTGAAGCCCCCTTTCGGACAAACCCAAGAAGATCCCCCCCACTTTTGTAGACAGATGAGTCATGGGATAGGACAGGACAACCACGCTTCCGAACCCAATCACCACGCCCGTAAAAACATGTTCCACGTAAAAAAAATAAAAAATAAAAAAAATGTGTCTGTACGCCCAATCCGGACCACTAAACTTTATACGTCGTTCTAATGTATTTACACGCTAGATGGATTTGAATATAGCATGGAGACACTATTTTGACTAGGCAAATAGTTCCCGTATGTGTCCCCACTTTTTTCAATTCCATATTTCTCATGTACGCAAAGGAGAAAGTTGATCTATCATGAAAACATGGGAAAGATGAGATTCCGAGGATTCTGAAACAGTCGTCAAACTCATTTTTTGATAGGATGACAGATTTAAATTTGTATGAAAGTGGGGACACGTACGGAACTACACCCGTATGAACATCGTAATCGCCTTACAAACGCCACCGATCGAATCAGCTGATATAATTTCAATGGATTTCTCTCTTTAAGAAAATGATTTTATCAATAACTTTTGTTGTAATACCGAAGAATTAGGGAAGCGTAGGCATGTAGGTAATTTAAAAGTAGGTATGTAGGATTTTCAGTTCGTAGGTGCCTCCTTGTATGTCGACATAGGTATAGTGGATTCTCCCTACATCCCTCTGTCCCCACTTTAACCAGCTCTCGGATTCACCGGCTACCCTTTTTCTTTTCTTCATTTTTCCCCTGAAATCTACACGTCATCGCTCTCCACGACCTTCCCGGAAGTGGAGGAGGAGAAAACATCTCCTTTTCCTTGTACGGCTCCTTGTGCTCGGAGCTGCACGGCCTTCTCTAAAGGAAAGTAACATCTTTCGCTCGTTTTTTAGGACGTCTCTCCATTTGTCCCATTAGAATAATTGATCCAGGAGCGAGTGGGACAACCGACGCCTGCCAGAAAAAACTGATTAAAAACCTGTTTCAGACCATACCAACACCAAATCCGTGAGAAAACAATAGGTGTCATTCACCGTCCGTCCGCTCTCTGTGAATGATTTTTGCCCCGCATTATGCAGTGTACACATGTAACACGTGTGCGGGCAAACATTCTTGGAACGCAAAGAGAAGAAAAAATATTTCCCGATTGTAGTTCATAGTTCTAAAACATCAAATTAATGAGAAATAATTCAGTTTTCATTCATATAAACGTATTACTTAACAAACATAAAAAAACTATTTAAATGAAATTTAATAACGATTAACGTGTTTCGCCAAAATTTCCGTCAATCGAAACTTGCAGCTCATTAATACATCATAAGTTGAAATACGTTTTTGTTTCACCTCCCGTCAATGTTATTATGACGCCCCCAACCACCATAGTCACGTGACGCTCGCAACCAACATAGTAACTTAGTATAATAGTAACATAGTATAATTTCGATGGTGCAATTTTGATCGTGATGTGACGCTCAAAAACCCCACCGTGACTTGACGAAAACAAATGGAAACGTCCTGTAAATCATTATTAAATGATAAAAACCAGTTTACCAACTGAACATCCGTGAACCTGCTCTATTAAAATTCACCTTCCCATGTGTTGTTAATTTTTCTTACACAAATGCCCGCATCGGATTAACCTTCAAAACGCCAACCGGCCAGACTTACAAAGATACTAGTAATGTGTAGGTATTTAATTTAATTTCATCAATTTCATCTTGGTAGGTAATTTAGATAATGTACCTAATAGGCATAGTTTATTACTATTATTGTAGACTACTGATATGCGTAAACCCATATCTAATACAAAACACTGAAAATTATTACTCAAAGGTTTATTATTTCTGTATTAGAGAGATTCTACGCAGATCATCGGTATACAATTATGAAACCCCGTTTATAGGTAGTATTGGAACAATCGAAACTTTGTGCTTGGCGCCTTAACAGCTCCAAGACCTCACAATTCCACGTTTTTTAATAAATGTCGATATATAAAAAAATTTCGTAAAAAAAGGTATGTAGGTCGAAAACGAAGGAAATTAGCACATAAAATCATAACCCATAGGGGGTGTATTGCCGTGGAGGGGGGGGGGGGGGGGGAAGATGGAGTATCACGTACACCACTGAATATACTGGGGACCAGATTGCTAAAATATGTTTGAATTACACTAACTCGAATCACAGGCTACTTGAAATTTTTCAAATCTGACCCAAAGGGGGTGTTTTCTTATAAAATGGAGCTGGGGAGGGGAAGGGTGAAATGAGGTATCTTGGACATCACTGAATAAACAGAGGACCTGATTGAATTAATATGTTTGGAATATTCTAACTTGAATCACAAACTACTTGAAATTTTCAAATCTGAACCATAACGGGTATTTTGAGGGAGGGGTGGGGGTGTAATGGGGGTATCTTGAACGTCAATGAATAAAATGAAGACCTGATTGATAAAATAGGTTTGGATAACACCAAAAAATCAAAGCCTACGTAGAAATTTTCAATTCCGACCCATAGGGGTGTTTTTGGGGGAGAGGGTTTGGCAAGGGGTATCTTTGATATCAATGAACAAACTGGGAATCTGATTGGGCGAATATGTTTAGATCACGTGAACCTCAATCACAGGCTATTAAAATTTTTTGTGGTGTTTGTGGTAAGGAAAAAAGGGTGGGAGGAGGAGGGGGTGGTTAAATGGAATGATTTGGTTATCACCGAAAGAACTGGTGATCTGATGTTGGGACGAATGAAATTGGATTAGTCTGAACGTTCTTTTGGGTTACTTATCAAGAATTTTTTTAATCTGAAATATGGGGGGGTGTGTTTGGAGAGGAAATGGGGGTTCATCTCAGTAGTTTGGTCCTAATAGGTAATTTATAAGTAAAGACTTTTTTGAATCAGATCTACAAGGGTGCACGAAAATGTGATGGGTGAGAGGAGGCTTGCGTATATTCAAGTCAACCTGTGCAACGCACGGGTGAACCAGCTAGTAAATAATAAAGGGATAGCACGAACAATCCAGCATCCAAATAGAAGATGAATGCACCAACGTTATATAAGAATTTTCGTAATCTCGCTGCTTTCCCTACGATTCATCTCTTCTTCTTCGGAACTCCTAAGCTACTTCTTTCCTCCTTCGTGATTCATTCCTTTGGCCTTATTCCAACCGTTTTCCGTCTCGCGAACTGCCTACACTCCTAAGAATCATGAGGATATAAATGCAAAAATGAATCATTTTCTGCCCGTTCAAAACCATTTTTGTATCAGAGCAGCTTTCCGCGTGATTAATCTCATCTTCTTTGGAAATCGTAGCGACTTCATTCCTCCTTTATGTGTTATTCGTTCGGCTTTCTTCCAGCCGTTTCCCTCTTTCCTCGAACCGTCGGCTCCTCTGAGAATAGTGTAGGATATGAATGCAAAAATTAATAATTTTTTCCCTGTTCAAATCCAAGTTTGTAGAACAGCAGTATTCTGCATGATTCATCTATTCTTCTTCGGAGCTCTAGCGACTTCTTTCCTTCTTTGTGATGCGTTCCTTCGGCTTTCTTGCAGCTGCTTCCCGTCTTTCTCAAACTGTCTGCTCTTCAGAAAATATTGGGTGGGAATGCAAAAATTAATCATTTTCTCCCTGTTCGAAACCGAATTCAGAGTATCAACTGATTCTTGTAGGGTCCAACAAAAGTCATTTGACTCTACGAAATGATGTTCTGAAAGATTCACAAAACAAATCGTTGGGTGTCAAGATGAAATAAAATGAACAAAGAAGATAAATTATGACTTAGTTTTAAGGTTCATGTTTTGTAAAGGACTAAGAGCCTGCATCGTTGTTTACAGCGCCGACCCTGTCCAATACATGTTGCTCCGCTATTTGGTAGTGTTTGCGCACCGTGCTATCCTAGTCAGGCAATAATAAATATTTAACAACTAGATAAGTCAATACACACCACGAAAAATCAAAATTACTAAGAAAGTGGATTCAAAATTACACGGAAAACATTATGCGTCAATCAGTCCGTTTTCAAGTAATTTCGGTTTTAAGTTATGAATAAGACAATTGTTGAAAGAGTTTGTTAAATGATTAGAAAAAAAGTTTGTCAGGTTGGGTGGACGGGGCAGTTTAGCGTCTGTATGTCTGTTACACTATTTGTAACTTGGACGTGTTGAATTATTGAAAAATCGAATTAGTTAAGGCCGAATCGACGTTATCAGAAATTTGCGGTTGTGCATGTGCACACGCAACTATTGATCTTACGGCTATGAAATATATAGGGACCATTTAGGAGCTAACCAAAATAATTCCTGATAATTTCTCGAATACGCTGATACCGGTGCAATAGTTTCGCGTCAATCAACTTTTCTATTGCGCATATTCATAGGGCATCTTCTTCAAACCTATACCCAACTATCCCCCGGGTTTAACTCAATCGGACTAATAGATAATTAGAAATCAACAGTATAACGAATTAACGTTTGCACATGCACACACGGCAGTATTGATCCGATGGCGATGAAATTCAGCGAACCAACGAGCTGTAACCCGCAAAATCTCTGCATATTTTATCAAAATCGGCCCATTTGTCTCGAAAAACGTGTGTCAACCAACTTTAGTTTTGCGCATGTGACAAAACTCATGGGACATCTTCCTGAACCATATACTATGTTAAACATATATTACCGTACTACTGAAAACATAATAGTACCATGCGACTTTGAACAAAATCGGACATTTAGATCGTGAGACATTGATCTGATTCAAAAACCTATGTTTTTAGTTTATGAGGCTTCAGAAATTATTTTCATCACAGTTAGCATCACTTTTTTAAAACTTTTTAGCGTGTTAAGTGGGGAAAAAGTAAATTCTTTTCTGCCTCGTTCCTTTATAAATTGTTTAGTTACCGTGGCGCGTGACGTTTCCCCCTCCACCATTTTGATAATAAATACTTGAGTACCTACTGCCGACGTTTCCCCGAAGATAATGAAGGGACTTGCGATCGGAATAACTTGCTGTAGTAAGCGGCAGAGCGCATGTCATTTGATGAAATATGAACGAAAGTAGATGACCCTCCGTCTTTTTGGCCTGTCGCTAAGCCGCTCGCAAAACACACCGACGTTTTCTTTTCGACCGATCGAGGTAGAATATCACCGATGAGATAATCTGTACTGCACAATGTTCTTGACTACACTCAACCAAAATCCACACAAAGTTATGATAATGTGAGGCCAGACACGATAAATTACGTAAGCACATTCTGCACATTACCACTCATGCAATCTGCACTGCACAACCCTGGTGCAAAATCAATGGCCAAAATAAATATGTACAGGAAAACCAATTCGGGAGCTTCAGCTTTCACCTCTTATTCGGTGTTCAAGTTTAAGATCAAATGCTGTGCTTTTATTAGTTATGAGGGAATTACTAACACGCTCCCCGGTTTAATGCTAAAATTACAGAAATATACATAGGCAGTTGAATGTATAATAGTCCAACTGTAGGTACCAAGAATGAAGTTGTCTGCGTTCCAAACTGATGCAAACTTCCATTAGTTTTCCACAATTTTCTAACGGTTCTGCTGGCCAGATTAAATAAAAACAACGTTCAATGGTGCTGATTTTCCTGTTCCGGAGTTATAGATTTGCTGCTGCATACCAATCAGCAGCTTGATATCTTTATTTAAAATCAACTTCTCACTTGAAGCCTTTAAATCGTAATTTATTACCAGGGCTCCGACAATGTGTCCGATATTATTTTCGCGTCGCGCAGAAAGACGCAATTTCACAATGATTTTCACGTACAACCAAAGGTTTATTGGAAAATATGTTTTCTAACTCTAACTTTCAGTCTTTGTAATCGACCAAGAAATTTTTTCAACCCCCCCCCCCCTTACCCAAATTTGTTGATTTATGTTTCAAGATGCGTAGATCCAGAAAACGAAAAAAAGTCCGTCAACAAGTCATCCAACGCACCGCACCGTCCAAAGCTTTTCTCCGAGTCCAGTGGGTCAAAGTTAAATTTAAGTTAAAGTTAAAATTAAATTAAAGTTAGAGAAAAAACTTAGATAAAAGATCATATATATATGTCTAGTACTAATTCTTCGATATTAATTTCGATCAACTATAGAGGGTAGAATTTGAAGGCTGAATTATTAAAAAATAGGGATCTCGAAAATGTTCTTAATAGGAGTAATTTTTAGACTGTAATTTATAGATTTATCATCCTAAAGACTCGAATGAAACCACCCGGATCGCAGTACGTTCAACCGTTTGCTCTCATCAAGGGCTAGAACTTTGACAGGAAAAATATCATCAACATGGGAGCAAATGAGAACTGGCGAAACAAAGTAAAAATCGCCCGATAAACTATGACGATCGTATCAGCTGATTTAATTCCAATGGAATTCTTACTTCACGGAAACGAGTTCTTCATAACTCTTGTCACTTATCTATGGACTAGTGAAACGTAGGTAGGTGTTTAATTCATATTAATAATTTTCAGTTGGTGGGTGCCTAAGTCAATGTCGTTATTCTGATTCGGATTCTGATTTATTTAAATACCACCTCTATATCCGTACAGAGTGTAAGAGTTGTATTTACTTCCATTAACTTGTTATTGGTAAGTGTTATATTTAATTAGCGGGTCTGCTGACCAGGTGCTTCACGAGATTTGAGGTAATTTTCAAATTGTCGATACCAACGTTGGATTAAAGGCAAGGATGATCAATCTAGCTGTGAACGTAATCCGATTAGATTCAGCGTCCTATAAATAACTACAACGACCACAAATTTATTACAGTTTTTAGATGGCACCTTCCCTCGTCTTTGATATTATCACTGTATTGCGCCGGTTACATTTCTGATCATCTAAAAGGTTTTCAATCGATTATATGTGACGGAAACGATTGAAAACGATATTAAACTCGGTTTTAGATGATTTTACTATGACGTTTTACATTGACACTGACGTCAGTGGCGACGATGATGTCGTCGTATTGTCGTCAAGGACAACTTTTCAAGCTTTTATAGTGGTTTCAGTCAATTCTGTGAGGCGAAAACTATTGAAAACGTTAACAAACTCGATTGATGGCTGATTTGACGACGTTTGTCGTCACCGAGAGGTTCCTGCAGACGGATCATCACCAAAACCTATTCAGCCAAGTCCTAATGTCTGAAGAGTCTACCTACCGAATTTCAAGTTGATTGCTCCAAAATTGTGGCCTGTAGCGCGGAAGACACGCACGCACGTACACACGCTGACAAATGCTTGCAGACTCAAATTGGAGTCTCATTTCGTTAGTCATACTCAAATAATAATAATAATAATAAATTAGGATAAATAATAACAACTATATTTAGTAGTTATAGATCAGACCTACGTAGGTGGGCTATATAATATAGAAATATATTCAACCATTGTATAATAATTTGCAGCATTTTTCGTACGCTTTCACTAAGTTCACAGTTATTTTCTAACCATAGGATAACCAGAGAGTGGTCCATTTTCTTTATGGTCTCCTTAGTTATCCCTCCAGACCAACCAGTTATTTCATGATTTTCTATGAAAAATACAGGCTGCAAGCCGGAAGTGAAACCAGCTTACTTGCGAAAGATTGGGTTATCAGACGATGTATAGACTAGTTGCTCATTGCAAAGACCGCTCCTTCTATAGCGCTCCACGACAATGAGCGCGTTTTGTCTTCGATGACTCGGTCCGTCACTCAGCAATTAGGAGACATCCGCGATCCCATCATTCGATTGTTTAGGTTCCAGAAGATAAATCGATGTTAGCTGCGGGTGGTCAATGACGCTTTATAACAACTTGCACAGAGAAGAGTTTTGTACTGGAGATAGTATAATAGAAGTCGCTAAGAAGATTGGATATTTGATGCGAAACTCTCAGCTAATGCATTGAGAAATTGCATGAGATGGTCGTGTTAACGGGCTTCTGAAAGAATGGCAGTGTCATTGCAAAGTGTGTGTGAAACAAAATAATCTTTCCAGTTCATTCCCAGTAATTTAGGTTTTTTTCCTCAGTCCATTTTACTCAGCTTCTGTTGTATTAATTTTAAATATTATTATTATTTTTGAAGCAAAGCTTTTATACGGACGCCCCCCCCCCCCCCCCCTTCCCCCGCTAGGAACGCTCAACGCTCGGGGAGTCTCCCCTTGAAAACCGTCATGGCCCGAGCGTCAGTCATAATCCGAACTGTTCCGAACGATCCCAATTCTACCCGAGGCCTCCCTGGTCTTTCTGTCTCAACCCCACGACGCCAATCATCACTTTCATAGAATATAACAATGAGAATAATGGTGTAGAAATTACTGAATGTACTTCTGATCTTGATGAACAGACAGATAATTAAGCTTTGTAAATTATTTGGAACTTGTATGTTATATGTTGTATGTGAGAACTTGTATGCAATAAAACTAATTTTGCAAAAATTGAAGGATGCAAATTATTAAAATTATATGAAATTAATTCCAATTAGAAGAGATTGTTTATGAGTATGAAAATACTCATAATTCTATTCTACGCTTTATGATATACCTACCTAAAGCTTCGCTTCCTTCGGGCGTCCTTTCAGGGGAAAATAGGGGGAAAGAAAGAAAAAGTCAAAACTGCATGGAAACCCGTGCTTTGCTAGGTCGCCCGGCACCCAGTTTTAAGGACGTCCCTCTGAAGCTATGTCTTATAGGCAAGGTTTCGTTAACAAGAGGGACACCTATAATAACCGCATACAAATTCGTTTCCAAAGACCGAATCCGTGAAAAAAAGAAAAAAATAGTTGTGTCTTTGTGTGTGAGAGAACTCGCTATAACTACTTCCCAACTTATCTTGCCATAAGCACTGTGATTGTGATCATCAAGCACCAATCTAAATTCATTTTATACGTTTTTTTCTCTTTCATAACTCCTTGATCATTGACCTCGATAAGAAGGGGCTTAAACTGCTCATTTAAAGTTTAGAATAGATCTCTGAGTAGGCTAATTGTTAGCATTGCATGTTGCCACCATTCGAAGACAAGCGGTAGAACTGTCGCGACACCTCCGGTGGGAGGGGGATTTCAAATATTTAACCGGGCCGATATTAAAAATTAACTTCCTTTCGTATCGATCCGGTGGCAAAGTGGAACGCCAATAACTGGCCGTATTGTCCCCAACACGGTAAAATACGAGAGCCCCATTCACCCCATCCCAATACACAGTTTCAAAAGATGGTTCAGATACCACTTCCCAAGATCAAAATAAACACCAGGATTATATTTTTTGTTGAATGTATCAGGGTCGTGATTCAAAGAACGATTATGGTAAGAAGAAACATCCCGATTTACGACTGACTTTAAAAGTGATACGATCCCAACAACCTTAACCTTTAAATTTCAAATTTTTCAAATAGTTCAAATCTTTAGTTAGGTACACCAAACATCACCATACATTATGCTATCATTATGTTAGACAACATAATGATTTGATGTTTTAAATGGCAATACATCTAATACAAAATACAATACTAAAATAAAAATACTGCATCACACAATGATTATTGCACGATAGACCTTCTGCAAGATCCCTTGTGGTCACTCAGGTGGTTGAAACTATCATCATTGATGATTTTTAACTATTCATGATTAATGATTGTCTACAACCAAGTGTGAACTATACTGTAATATTCACATTTTACGTCTTCCGGATTTAGACTTCAAATCCGACTGTTGTCATGGAGTTTTAGTTCTGATTTGTTAGTTTCATCATTGCAATTCCAAAATCAGATATCCAGAATCATTTTTGAACCACAGAATATTATATAGAACGAGTTTTTTTGCCATGAAACTGATAGATAATAATTTTTTTGCACCTAAAGTGCTCAAATTTTTAAACAATGTAACATAATACGAGTATAATACGATAATGAACGAAAATTCGCTCATACGATCATGTTGCAAAACATGGTAGGAACTTTTGATCATGCATGAGCTTGATCCTATATTCGTAGTGTAGTATCTGCCTCAGAATCATTCATTCTTTGCTAACAATTGGCTGGACCCTTTGAGAGTAGCATCCATTTGTTGTAAGCTGGATCCTTGTTAGGATGTGGAGCTGTTCATAGGTATAGGTATGTTGAAAAGAGGTAACAGAAATTCATAAGGGTACCTGTTTTAGGGGTTATTTTGCTCTAGGAAGTAACCAAACGGTCTGATACAATTTTCATGTCACCAACTGTTCTAAATAGAATTGCCTACGTTTCAATATGTTTCCAACTCATCCCACATGCGTGGGAACTTAGGTTATTGATCATAGATTCGGAGGTGTATAGGAGATATATATAGGAATATAGTTATAATAGATTTTCATTCATTCCATCCATAACTACTATGTACATTAGTCGCAAACATATCCAACTTGAAAATTGCCAATTTTATTTCCGACTTCTCATAGTATCTGTTTAACATAGGTAATCCTTAAAGTAAACCTAGGCAATGTAACTTGTTTCTCGAACTTCTTAGAGAGACAGCCTTATGAGCGCTAATTGGATTTTAACCCTGACCCAAGACGATACTTGGGAGAACGGTTTCGTCCATTTATTTGACAACGAAGCCGCTAATCTTCTTGAAAAACTCCAAACTCCCAGTGAATGATCCACGGAGATCTTTTCCCGCTTTATTATAAATTTATTATGTTTCTCCCGTGCTGCGATTTAGAAACTGTGCTCCGTGGTTGTGTTTGTTAGGAGGCATTGTTATGCGTTTATCAAAGTATGCCGCTCTCCCACTTTCCCAAACCCCTTCGGCCTTTATGTCAGCAATGAGCGTAGGAGCATTTGCTGAGCCATCATGCAGAACAGGCTCAGTAGCCACTCCTTCACAGTGTTATGGTAGGCAAGGACACTCATCCCTTACTTGGCCGTTTCCGTGCTTTATAAGACCATCTTTCTTGCAAAACCATGCGTGGGTAAAATCCATTATATCTCCACTCAAATCACTTTGAGCTGGTAGTCCTTGAGGGGTATGGCCATATCTCAAAGATTAGTCGTCGCGAAATTGATTGTGTGACAGATCGAAATGGTCAGCGGCAGTTGGAGTGATTGCCAGCCATTTGGAGGCTCTTTCCTCGACGATACGTTTCACAGTATTCTGTTACTGGGGAGACAGCGCAGAAATTGCTACCGTAAATTGTAGCGTAGAAATAAACTTTATCCTTTTCTTCTCGAGATTTCTTAGTTCCCTTAAGGGTTGTTTTACGTGCTCCTAGTGGTCGATCGTATTGAGCGGGCTACCCTCCATGATCGATTCAGCCAGCTTTCTCGTTGCTTCAAACGATATTTGAAAAGCATCTTCAGAAGTTCGTTGGATCTCGCAGGCCTAATCCTCCAAACCGAGCATATTGAATCATAACTTTAAATTCAGCATCTGTAAATTCTCGCAGTTGAGGAGTTTTTATTGTAGGAGTATGTATGTATGTGTATGTATGTTTGTAGTTGTAGGAGTATGTATTCTGAAGTGGCTGGCATTCTTCATCACATACTCTTAGTAGTCTTTGAACAAAACCCCCCCATTCGTATTGTAATGGTTTTGTGAATACCACGTGAACGCCTTGTGGATTATGTTTAGTAACATTTCAACACACTCTACCCCATTTTACTTTCCCTGATACGAATATTTTAGTTGCCTCATTTGAAGAACCAACAAACCCTCCTCCTCACTGCTCCATTCTTCTTGTAAGTCTTCTATTGTGTTCATTGAGACTGCTTTGGCAGTGATTCTTTGCAACAGCTCTCCCACCCCCAATAGGCCTCACACCCGGGCATTTATCAAGAGCAATTCCTCGTCTTGTTGATAAGCCATTCTTTTGTTCCTTTCGCCAGTCTTCGAGTCATTGAAGCTACATTTTCTCGGAACTGACTGCTCTAAGCACCATATCGAAGAAGCATGTTTCGCCATTGCTCGGCTTCTGTTCCATTAGGTCCTGCTGCCCCACGTAATCCTCTAGCAGTCTTTTCACTATGACAGGCGGTTATGTCCACATCAACCATCAACGGTAGGGGGTCACGAACTACTAAGGTTGACAATGGTATTGACCTTGCCGCTACATTTCCGTTCCTCTATTTAAAAAATCTGCGCTTATTTTTATTTGCTTTTGTCGCTGGAGAAGTCGCACACAGGACGTACTGCTTATTGTTTCCACAAGACCTACTTAAATAGAGCTATTATTTACTGTAGTAGAAACACCTATTAAATTGCCTCCTCAGCGCCTACTGCTTACTCGCGGTTAAAAGTTTACAACTTGGTAATCGTCTAGGAGCTATCGTTCGGAGAACAGTTTCATTAACTCTTCACATTCCTCGGCTCTGCGCTAATGACTGTCCCCCATTTCAACTTTTGTGTACGAGTAGATAGAACTTTCTTTTTCAATCTCAAAATCTAGTCCCATCTTCATTAATTATAAGTCGCTACATCATCAAAAACAACTCAGGGTCAAAAACATCAATTTAGCATTGCCTATATTCCCTACCTGCATTGTAATTCCAGGTTCCTTATCATTTTCATCGGGTTTCTCTTGTTTAGGGCTATGATCAGCTCACCTCTATCTTCATCGGCTCATCCATTACAACACACACTTGAAAACGGTCTTTGTGGAACGGAACCGATTTCGGGCTGCGTGTTGAGGCGCCCTCCTAGCATGGTATTTTAACCTCTCAAATTCGTCCATAATATGGTATTCCTTTGTCCCTTATACTTTCTTGCAAAATGTCATAAGTGGTTCAATTGGACGAGGACAAACATTAATCATTAATATGGCCAGTCTCGATTTTATGTACCCTCCCTTTTGAAGGTTACCTACACTTTGAAGTGCAGAGTATTAAGGAATACTGAAAAAATTTCTCAACATCATTTACAAAGTTGCATATAACTTTTAAGGAGTTTCATTTACAAATGTTGTAGCAAAACACAAGAAAATTGGAAAAATCTTGAGCGGTTATTGAGGGTCGTAGAAATTTCTTTGATTTTGACATCAATGTATCTAATGCATCTATGTACCTATTGCATCTTGATTGAGATTTATGTAACATGAAACGTATAAATAAAACTTCTGCCAAGTTGGGTGGGCTGTATATAGCTTTCTCACATTTTTTGTAACATGGATGTATAGACATTGCTCCTTTCGGACACTTTGAAGGAAATTAAGGGATATGGAGGCGCAATGTTCAGCTGAGGGGCCTTTGAGGCTAATTTCTTTCCTTATCGGCTTACGGTGATCAAATTTTATGTAGAGCGCTTTCGGGACTTGTAGAATAGATCAAGGCACAAGGCATGGAGGCGAACTGATCAGCTAAAAAACCTGAGAGGCTAATTGATGTCCTAATTGACCTTCAGATCTGGTATTTGGAGTAGAGTGCCTTTGAAACCAATGTTACGGGGTATGGAGGTCCATTTACCCGCTGAGGGTCTTCTGAGCTGATTTCTTTTCTACTCAGCTTTCTGAACTACATTCATTTATTGTAATAGAAGTGCAAGAAACAAACATAGTTTTAAATCAATACAGTTCATGCAGCCCTTCTACATGGCGGATGATGTCTTTGTCATAAAGGGTTTTGTTTATATTCTTTTATTTATAAGTGTGAAATTGGGAGGATGCTCAACTAACACTTTGGGTGGTGAAGTTCGATTTCGCAGTGGACGAGGGACACCAAAGGTTCTGTGAGAGGAGGTCATGTGACACCATAGAGGCTTAGAGCTTAGACAACTGACAACTGCTGAATCTTTTTTTGTAGCGAGAGGTAGCTAACGAGACCGGGCCGTAATGTTCCAATGGGAGAAAGGAGCAGATAAAAAATTCAAATTTGTGCATCATAAAGTCCTGAATGGTGAAGTGAGCGGTGGTGGTGGTGCGGTGGTAGTGGTTGTGCGCTGATCGGAAGAAATTTGTTGTAAAGCGTATGTTAAGACCATGAACCATTGATGCTTGCGACAGCCACACGCTTGAGACCATCTATAGTGAAGAGGTACAAAAGTGTCGAGTTCACGCGAGTATCCAAAGGAAAGCTTCATTTGAGCTATCGTCTTGGCCATCGAGTGGTAGAAACTATAGAAAATTGTTCGAAAACTGTGGAGTCTCGCCTAGATGAAAACCTTACGAATTTCCGCAAAGTGGCGTACATACGTAAGCGTTAACAGTCGCCTCGCCTTCCCTGAGATATTCAAGAAACACATGTGTCTCTACAAAGAATAAATTCACAACAATTGACTGCGCTGACGATTTTAAATAATAAATCTCTTCTGTTTTCTACAAACTGGTGGTCAGATGTCCGCAGATAAGCTTTAAAAAAGGGTATTAGTTGTCTTCAAGTCTGTTGGGGTGCCAGTCCTCCTAGCCTTGAAGTGTTGGCTGTCAGTCGTCCTCATCCGGGAAAGTGTCGGGTGTCAGTTTGGCTGAAAACCACGAGCTAGGTGTCAGTCGGGAACCGCCCTAAAATTGGTGGGTTCTGATGCTGTGAAGGGGCTGTACATTATTTACCTAGATTTAAACTAGTTAGCACTATATAATATTGAATGTAACACATCATGGACTGTATTACACGAACTGAACTTTTATTGGAAACGTGTAATTAAGGTAAACACAATGTAAACCACGTGTTGATTAATGTGGTGAAAACCACCCCCTCTTGTCAACAGCCCTTTTCAGGGCTACCAAAAAGAGGTAGACACAACACAAAAATATTTACAAGACGTCGAGTTATAACTCCGTCAAACAAAATATTTCACCAGAGAGAAAATACGAAATTCTCTCTCAAAAGTGAAATATTAACTAATAACATACAAGGCGACCTCCCTAGACACTTACTGGGCGAGAGAGATGCGACAAGTATCTCGAACCAAGTCGCCTTGAACGAGAAAACTCAAACAGAGAATCAAACGTCCTCTAAAACTAGCAAGGACAATTCAAACAAGCCTACTCGCCAATCAGAAACACTGATTACACGAGAGACAATAGGCGAACCAACCAAGAGGCGGCAAGCAACCACCTCTGGTCCAGCAGCCACCCCGGGGACCCCGTCTGAACAACTGACGCAGAGAAAGCACCCGAGGTCCCCGGCTAAACTCAAGGTCGTCGGCTCCGCGACGGACGCTCGTAAGCACCCCGGAGGACCAGCTCAGCTATCATACTCGCAGATACTGAGAAAACAATGTGCGAGCCAATGAGATTACACAGTCGAATTAATGAAATTAAGCGGACCAATCAGGAGGCGGCAGGAGGCGGCCACCTCCCTATAAAGACCCCGCTCGGAGCCCTCCGAAATTCATTCTACTCTCCGCTCTCGACGACGACACCTCGAAGTACGAAGATTTCTACACGCTCTACGCTGACGAACCTTCTGCATCCCGAGTTCATCTCAAGAACGGCTTCCTACTGCTTTCTACAAGGCCTACCCTCTCTCCACACAGATCTCGCATTGGCATCTACGAGTCCAGTGATTATTCATCCTGCTCATTGCCCAACGTAGTTCATCTGTCAGGACGCCACCCGGTACATCTATCGATATTCTCTTTAGATCGTACGCCCGAGGGACGTTCCTAGCCGTGTCACCCGGGTTTCGTAGCACTAGGCTCGTCACCGACCGCTGGGGCACGCCGGTAAATTACTCTGCTCATCCGCTCTAATTTACCGTCCAAGGAAGTCTTTTTCAAGACTACAAGGTAGGACCCTGACATACGAGCAAAGGAAAGAAGCTCTGTCAAGCGAGTCCACCTTCCTAAACCCTCTATTTCTATACATAGAGGCATCGAAACGAGCTAATAACTCGGCTATTTCGATGGAACGTCGGCCTTCTTATTTCCTCATGCAAGGGGAGGCAGACGACGGCGAAGCCGGGCCTCTTAGCCCCCGTAGCGCTACCTACATGCTACCCGGCCAATCCGCCGGTCCCAGCGACGGCGCAAGGCTCGATCCTCACGACGAGATCGCCTTCTCACCTAACGTATTCACGAAGGAAACGTTAGATCAAGCCTCGCCTATACAAAAGATCGAGGATACCTTTCAGACCCGCTCTGAAGTCAATCATTATGATTCGACCAAGCTGTCCGAATACCCACGATATTCGACACAAGCCTACCCGGCCGATCCGAGTGTCAAATACACTCCAAATGTACAAAAAACGAAGGATACTTTTCAGTACCTCAACCAAGCTCAACATATTCCTCCTACAGATATAAATCTTAGGCCGGAATATTACAAAACGGCTCAGTACCAAACTGATCGAACCCAGCACCCACTATGCGAGCCCAGTGCTCCACGCGGCTGCGACACGAACTATCTCTCAGTTCATCCCGCCAAGCAAGCTGACCTTGACGGATTCGCTCACATTCCTTACAGGAATAACATGGGGACTAACCCGCATAATCAGAATATAAATGTCCCACTTGGTCTACCGACACCAAGTAAAACATATTTAAATCCACTACAAATGGTGACCCCGCCTTTGAACAGGCTTAACACGGAGCATTTCGTTCCCTCTTATGAAGCTAGTGGATTTCAGGGAACCACTGCGGGCGTGCGACCCCCGCCGGGCCTCTACGCCCCACATCTCACGCAACATCCCTCTACACAAAGTGGCTTTCGAGCACTTTTAGAGGAGATGGGAGATTATCAAAAACCAATCTTCCAAAAGAAGAATATCGATCGTGCACTCGCCGAGTTCGATCAATACTGAGTGCAAAAACACCTGAGAACGCAGAACGAATGCTTCTCAGCTATATACAAGTGGGTACCAGAAGAAATGAGGGAAGCTATCGACTCAGCTTACCTCACGGCACCCCACGCACCCTACGAAGAGGCCAAACAGCGCCTACAGCGATAATATGGGTTGTCCTTACAGGACAGGCTCCTCGCACTCGAGGACCCCGCATCTCTCGCCAAAAAACCCAGCACCAAGTACCACGAAATGTACTCTAAAGCTGTTGGGTACTTTTCAGAGGCTCTGATCACTCAAAAGTGGATCGAGACTCTACCCATCGAAGCACGAGGTATGGTCGCAGCTCAGCCTACCACGACCGCTCGGCTCGACCTAGCTGATACGCTACACGCGTACAAAACAGAGAATACCTCTCTAAACATACGAGGAGTAGAATCTACTCCGAAACCCATGAAAACTGGTTTCAAAAAGGCCCTCTCACAACAAGCTGAGTTCAAACCCCAACCAGTAGAGAGTAGGCCTCACAAACCGACGGCCTATGTCTGTCGAAATCACGCACGTTTCGGTAACGAAACTCGCAAATGTGCAGACCCAGAACACTGCACTTGGAAGGCAAACACTGCTTCCAAAACTAGCAAAAAGGCAGCGACTATAAGCCAGCCTAAAACCTGGGTTTCAAACGAAAATACTCAGAGATCGGTACAAGAAAGTACCGTTCCAACCTCCGACGTAGAGAGTTCGGAAAACGAATAACTGCCAGTGTATCTGAGCCTATACACCGGCAGTCTACTGAGTATAAAAGGCTTTTTTTCAAGTGCAAACTAAATGGCACTGAATTTCTCATCGACACGGGAGCAGAAGTGAACATTCTGCCCCAAAATGTCACAAAAAAATTGGGCTTAAAAATTCGTAAGTCCAACGTTAAGCTCACAGCAGCTAACGGAGCCCCTATAGACACACTAGGGCGAGCTGACACGACAATTAACATCGGCCTCGGAGACATGACCACCGATTTTATGATCACGAAAGTTGATCTAGCGATCCTAGGTATACCATTCCTCGAGTCTTGGGATATCGGAATACGGGTCAAACACAAGTACATTTATAAAGATAAAATAAAGAGCTATGCCGATCAAAAAATAGCTGCAGTCATGAACAAAATAGCAGCTACTATCCCTCATCGTGACAATAACCCTCAACCAGAGGACGTGCAAATCACGGAGGACGAAAACATTCGCTCTATCATTGACAAATACAATGATAAAATGAGCAAACTTCAAGGAAAGTGGAAAAACAACGGGGTTTACCACCGTATAACCACGGAAGGAACACCAGTACACTTCCGAGCAAGACCCATGGCGGGCGAAAAACGGGCTCAAGTCAAAAGTACTTTTGACAAAATGCTTTCAGAAGGCATAATTGCACCATCAGATTCCGAATGGGCATCCCCGTTACACTGTGTGCCAAAAAAAGACGGGTCATGGAGAATCACCGGCGACTACCGTTTCCTGAACGCGAAAACGAAGAAAGACGCCTACCCTCCTCCTCACATTCGCTCTTTCCAAGCGAATTTACATGATACACGAATCTATTCGACAATAGATTTAAAATCGGCATATTATCATATTCCGATGCACCCAGATGACGCTCATAAAACTGCAATTATTACACCTTTCGGTCTTTATGAGTTTAAGAAAATGAGCATGGGTTTGGCCGGAGCGGCTCAAACATGGCAAAGATACATGGAAAGCATCATGCGAAAATTTGATTTCGCATTTGTATACCTAGATGACATCCTGGTGGCTTCTAAAAATTATAAAGAACACATGAACCACCTCAAACAAATTTTTGACAAGCTAGGGGAACACGGACTTCGAGTAGGTTTTGATAAATGCATTTTTTCAAAACCTACCGTCGATTTCCTAGGTTTCACTATCTCGAAAGAAGGGATAATTCCTAAACGAGATAAAATAGAAGCCATAGAACAATTTCCTAGGCCAATAGACGTACGAAGTCTACGCAGATTCCTAGGTATGTGTGGTTTCTACCGAGCATGCTCAAGTAAATTCGCTCACACGGCACAACCTCTGTATGACTCCATTCAGTCAAACAAAAAAAATGACAAAACACCTATCGAATGGACATCAGAGAGAGAAAAAGCTTTCAACAGCTTAAAACAAGCAATGATTAAAGCTACATTACATAATATCGCTCATCCACACCCTACAGCAGAGTGGAGATTAGTCTGCGACGCATCCGACACACACATCGGAGCGGCACTAGAGCAGGAAATTACAGACAAACACGGCTCGAAATCTTACCAACCATTGGGATTTTTCAGTAAAGAAATCCCAGAACAATGGAAGAATAAAGCATCATTCGACAAAGAGATGTTCGCCGTTTACCAAGCTTGCATTCATTGGCACAATGACTTGGACGGCCGATCTTTTCATATTTGTTCAGATCACAAGCCTCTGCTAGGCACGATGCTTAAGAAAAATGCACATTTTTCTAAAATGAGATTAAGATGGCTAACATACATCTCTCAAATGACGAGTGACATTCGTCATATACCCGGAGAGAACAACGTCGTCGCCGACGCACTCTCCAGACCCTTCGATCCAGTTGAAATTCAAACAAAATCGATTTCAACCCAAACTGACGAGGGTCCACCCATAGCCGAAATTTCGCAAATTACGGCTGCAATAGAGTGCAATCTTCTACTGCACATTTCAAATGCACAAATTCGTTCTCCTCCTAACGCAGAGGACAAATTGAAACTCACACGAGTCGAATTTCCTCAAGGAGAAATTTGGTGTAACCTAGACCTAGGACACCCAAGACCTTATATTCCAAACGAAATAAGGCAAGAAATAATCAGCCAAATTCACAATTTGGGACACCCAGGTATACACTCTACAGTGTATAAAGTTAAACAAAGATATTTTTGGCACGGACTCCGTGCAGATGTCTCCAACTGGGTCCGAGCGTGCGAGACTTGCCAACGAGCAAAAATCACTCGCTCCGTGAAGCTCCCTTACTCCGAATTTGAAACGGCTAACAAATTTTCACATGTACACGTTGACATTACCGGACCTTTACCTTTAGCTAAAGGAGGGAAACGTTACATTCTAATGATGGTCGATAGAGCAACGGGTTGGCTAGAGGCAGTCCCTCTTAACAACATCGAAACAGCCACGATCACAAACGCCTTTATCAATATTTGGGTAGCTTCAAAAGGCGTACCTAAATACATCACAAGTGATCAAGGCACACAATTCGAATCAGATCTATTTAATTCCATTATGGAACGTCTCGGAGTAAAACATACCCACACGTTACCATACAAACCGTCAACAAACGGAATGGTAGAACGCAGAAATAGATCTCTGAAAGAGGCTCTCAAAGCACAAAACGAAAATTGGCTCGACGCCCTACCAAAAGTACTACTCGCTATGCGTACGGCAGTAGACCCAGCAACGGAAACTACACCGTTCCAAAAAGTTTACGGAATTGACGTACCACTCCCAGGAGACATTTTCGTAACTTCTACAAACCTTTCGGAGCCTCTCTTCTTCCGGCCTACGCATATTAAACATAATAATACGAAATATGCCGTAAACATGCCCAAAAATTTGGATACATGTACACATGTCTATATCAGAGTGCCCACACAGCTCACCTCTCTGCAATGTCCTTACACGGGACCATTCAAAGTGGTTAAAAGAGATAAGTTTTCGGTTACAGTGCAAATTGGCGAACATACGAAAAAAGTTCCCAAACAGCAAATAAAACCAGCTTACACTCTAAAAACAGACGAAGCTGTGTCACTAAACAAAAATCAGGCAGAAAATAAGGAGGAGACTCCCCGAAAATCTGCCAGGAGGCACGTCCCCTCTACCAAATTCGACGAGAGGTGGGTAACGGCGCTCGAAACACCCCAGCCGGCGTCGTCGTTAATAACACGACGTCTTGGGGGGGCACCTGTGGTGAAAACCACCCCCTCTTGTCAACAGCCCTTTTCAGGGCTACCAAAAAGAGGTAGACACAACACAAAAATATTTACAAGACGTCGAGTTATAACTCCGTCAAACAAAATATTTCACCAGAGAGAAAATACGAAATTCTCTCTCAAAAGTGAAATATTAACTAATAACATACAAGGCGACCTCCCTAGACACTTACTGGGCGAGAGAGATGCGACAAGTATCTCGAACCAAGTCGCCTTGAACGAGAAAACTCAAACAGAGAATCAAACGTCCTCTAAAACTAGCAAGGACAATTCAAACAAGCCTACTCGCCAATCAGAAACACTGATTACACGAGAGACAATAGGCGAACCAACCAAGAGGCGGCAAGCAACCACCTCTGGTCCAGCAGCCACCCCGGGGACCCCGTCTGAACAACTGACGCAGAGAAAGCACCCGAGGTCCCCGGCTAAACTCAAGGTCGTCGGCTCCGCGACGGACGCTCGTAAGCACCCCGGAGGACCAGCTCAGCTATCATACTCGCAGATACTGAGAAAACAATGTGCGAGCCAATGAGATTACACAGTCGAATTAATGAAATTAAGCGGACCAATCAGGAGGCGGCAGGAGGCGGCCACCTCCCTATAAAGACCCCGCTCGGAGCCCTCCGAAATTCATTCTACTCTCCGCTCTCGACGACGACACCTCGAAGTACGAAGATTTCTACACGCTCTACGCTGACGAACCTTCTGCATCCCGAGTTCATCTCAAGAACGGCTTCCTACTGCTTTCTACAAGGCCTACCCTCTCTCCACACAGATCTCGCATTGGCATCTACGAGTCCAGTGATTATTCATCCTGCTCATTGCCCAACGTAGTTCATCTGTCAGGACGCCACCCGGTACATCTATCGATATTCTCTTTAGATCGTACGCCCGAGGGACGTTCCTAGCCGTGTCACCCGGGTTTCGTAGCACTAGGCTCGTCACCGACCGCTGGGGCACGCCGGTAAATTACTCTGCTCATCCGCTCTAATTTACCGTCCAAGGAAGTCTTTTTCAAGACTACAAGGTAGGACCCTGACATACGAGCAAAGGAAAGAAGCTCTGTCAAGCGAGTCCACCTTCCTAAACCCTCTATTTCTATACATAGAGGCATCGAAACGAGCTAATAACTCGGCTATTTCGATGGAACGTCGGCCACCTTATTTCCTCATGCAAGGGGAGGCAGACGACGGCGAAGCCGGGCCTCTTAGCCCCCGTAGCGCTACCTACATGCTACCCGGCCAATCCGCCAGTCCCAGCGACGGCGCAAGGCTCGATCCTCACGACGAGATCGCCTTCTCACCTAACGTATTCACGAAGGAAACGTTAGATCAAGCCTCGCCTATACAAAAGATCGAGGATACCTTTCAGACCCGCTCTGAAGTCAATCATTATGATTCGACCAAGCTGTCCGAATACCCACGATATTCGACACAAGCCTACCCGGCCGATCCGAGTGTCAAATACACTCCAAATGTACAAAAAACGAAGGATACTTTTCAGTACCTCAACCAAGCTCAACATATTCCTCCTACAGATATAAATCTTAGGCCGGAATATTACAAAACGGCTCAGTACCAAACTGATCGAACCCAGCACCCACTATGCGAGCCCAGTGTTCCACGCGGCTGCGACACGAACTATCTCTCAGTTCATCCCGCCAAGCAAGCTGACCTTGACGGATTCGCTCACATTCCTTACAGGAATAACATGGGGACTAACCCGCATAATCAGAATATAAATGTCCCACTTGGTCTACCGACACCAAGTCAAACATATTTAAATCCACTACAATTAATATTAGTGAAGAGAAGTATACATGCACCCCCACTTGCAGCCAGCTCGATCTTCTGGTAACGCCATAGCTTTGCGATACTTTGGCGCACTACACCAGACACTGTTTTTCAACATCGGCTACTCTTGTTAGGTGATCCGATCCTGGATAGGTTTTGTGGATCCTCCCTAACCTCCAGTTAGTGGAATTGTCGTCCTTCAGGATCACAAGCATTCCAATCTTCAAGTTTTCATTCTACTTTGTCCATTTGGAAAAACCTTGTATTGAATGAAGATATTTTTTAGTCCATCGCTTCCAGAAATGTTGGACTAAGGATTGCTGGTATCTCCACCTTTCTTTGATTGTCAGCTGTTCTTTCATCCCTTGACCTGGTAGCCGTTAATTGTTGACCAAAGAGAAAATATCCTGGAGTGAGGGACCCTAGATCGGTGAGATCGTCAGAAGCACTTGTGATTGGTCGGGAATTTAGAACAGCTTAAATTTGAGCTAGGGCAGTGGTACTTTCGATGTAGGATAAACTCGCGTTTCCAACGACCATTTTCAAATGGTTTTTGAATTGTATAATCATAGATTCCCACAAGCCTCCAAAATGAGGCGCAGCTGGTGGTATGATTTCCCAAAGAATAGCTTGCTCAACAGCGTAAGATGCCTTCATTCTGGTGGGATAGGGATGCCATAAACCCATTCTTCTCCCTGTCAGCGCTTATAAAAGTTGTCGAGTTATAGGATTTTATTGTTAAGGGTTTACCCCTTCGGGAAACGAATCTTTGAAGGGCTGCAATAAATGATCTCATAGTCAAATCTTGAAGTGATTCTTGAGCTGAGCGGCCTGGTACAGGAATGAGACTCGGCTTGAGACACCAAGTCAAAATATTCAGTTTCAAATAAACTCCACCAACTTCCTGAGCCTCACTATTCTCCGGAGTATCTAGCTCTTCGATCTGAGCTGGCACATCAGTGAATAAATCATATAGAGGTTCTATTTTCTCTATCCGAATCTGTAACTGGGCTTCACCCCCCTCCGGGCGGAAGGTGGCGAGATACTCACGAAACATGGTCAATTGTGGCATGATGACACCTTAGGGACTCGAAAGACCAATCTTTGTACATTGTTTCTGTGTCCGACCCTCATAGACTGTATATGCGAACTAAAATTTTTTTGGAAACGCGTAATTAAGCGTAAACACAAAATATACTACGTGTGAATTAATATTAGTGAAGAAGATTTTATAGGGGCCATACGAGGCGCAATCCATCGAGTTTACGTAATGTATTATAGCCTAGGTTCAATAATCATATACCATTCATCTGCGTAGTTGGGCTATCTAATTGCTACATTTCTCAAACAATTTTTGTGATTCTCTTTTTGTTCGATTCTAATTTTAGTCCAATTGTGCAACAAATATTGAAAATTTTGTATTTGGTATAGGCTAAGAGGGTGGAGGGGGTAATAGCCGATCCTAATAAGCGCTGCCCAAGCTATTATTCTTAACTGATATTCATTATTCTTTCTTCGTTCAATTCCAATTTTAGTCTAGTTGTACCAAAAACCTTGAAAATCTTGGATTTGCCATCGGGGAGGGGGAGGATGGAGTTGAGGGAGTAATAGCTAATCCTAATGAGCTCTGTCCAAGCTACTAATCTCGACCGATTGGGGTAATTCTTTATTGTTCGATCCCAGTTGTATTGGTTCAATAAAAATGGACATTTCATAATGATAGTGAGGGGGGGGGGGGGGTTGTTTACCGATATATTGTGATATTTTCAATCTATATTGATGAATCCATCATTTCGTAATGTGTCCGTGAAAGCCGTTCATAATTATGGTAGTGAGCGAGAAGGAAGGAGGGGTTGCTTGTTTGATTGTTGCATATTCATGTTAGGTTACAATGGGGGGAGGAGGAGGTGTACTTGATCTATTTACCATTCTTACCAAAATCATGTACAACACATACAAAGGGGCGTCTCTGTGATGCATACATTACTTAATAATATGTTTTATTTGCATTTATTTATTATTCTTTATTTTATTGATCTATTTTATGCCGCTGCGTTATCTAATTTTTTGCAAAAATCCCATCGTATCTCCAAGTGCATCATTATATACATATGTAAAAGGTTATTACTATTGCAATATATGTTAAAAGGTAGTGAATGACTTCAAGACATCGAATTAATCCTAAATCCTTATTGATACTAGGTAGTTTGTTGAGAGTGAACACGATTGTATAACCCCGTAACCCCCATGAAGAGATGATAGGATGAGGTAACCAATATAACTCGACATAATCGTACGCGGTCCATTAGTACCCGCTGTACACATAGTTAGTTATGTGACCGACTTGACGAGACGGAGCTTCCTGGAAAAAAAAGAAAAAAATCAAAATAAACGTCGACGCCTTCTCAATTATAACCTATCCGAGAAGAATCCTTCTTATGCAAGATGAATGGGATTTCGGGATCTTTTCAGAGTTGGACCAATGGCTCTGATAAAAAATAGGTACCATTCTATCGAGGACTAATTTAAACGTGGTATTCCGTTTCGTCAAATTTAGAATTTTGTCATTAAAAACCAGTGTTTTTCAATTTCCAGCTCAAAATTTCAATATCATCGTTAAAAAAAAGTGATGAAATAGTGACAAAATCCAGCAAGGTCAGATTTTTGTCGACATCCGTCTAGGAATAATTTCAATGGGGTCATTCCGTCATCAAAATCTCAATGTCTACAAATTGGCAGTATTGAAAAACCGGTGTTTTGGAATTTCAACATCTATGTTTAGAAATGGAGGATTCGCTCAGGATTAGAATAAACATATTGATTTGTGGTTTGAATTAGCAAACAATTCTTGATTTATTATTTTCAAAATTTGTTAGTTTTTAAAGTCCGACCGTCCGTTTGGAGCTTTTTTTTTTCGAAACTACTATTTTATTATTAGAAATTTCATGGGCAAGCCCATTAAACAAGTCAAGTTCAGTTCACACTACTAGATTAGGAATGTGATTTTCGTAAAGTATAGTATTATATTATGTTACATATCGTTTTGAAATTTGAACACTTTGAGTGCTAAGACATTTTTATCCACCAATTTTATGGCAAACAAACTCGTTCTAAATAATATTATTCAATTCAAAAAAGATTTTGGATTTTTTAGCTTTTTAATTTATTTATTATTAATACGGGCAAGCCAAATAAAAATCTCTACTGCAGTAATTAATAGAAAGAAAGTCTAATAAGAAAAAGATAGATATCTATAAAGTATGTCAAAAAAGGAACTTCTTTAACAATAAATTAAGCTATCAAGCAGCTTTTTTCACCGTTTTTTATCGTTTTTCAGCTAATAGTAATGAAATTTTTGTAAATTTTTCGACTTAATTTTGCGCATACTTTAAATGTTTTAATAAAATTGTCTCAGTTAAAATTCTGCCAAAAATATAAATTAAATATTTTTCAGCCGTTTGTAGCTATTTTTAGTTATTTTTGAGCACTGTTTTTGAAATGTGAACAATTTAATGTACTCAAAAAGTACTGGCCAACGAACTCATTCTTTCATTTAGAACGCTTGGTTTTTTGGAGCAAGAAGGTATTAGAAACATTTTGGTAGATAATGCATTCATTACAGGGGCGTCCCTATGAATGGATTGTATATCATTTTGATGAGAGTTAAAATGAGAGAAATTACAGAAAAAAAACAAAAACCCATTACCCTTCCCCGAGCATGACATTTGAAAATCCTGATGTAGGTACCTTCCGAAACTAGACCGAATCACTAAGAAAAGAATCACGAAAATCTGTTAAGATTAGTTAAAAGATTATGATTTATTATTATTACCGCCTCTATTCACCCCTTCCCATGATCGAATTTGAAAACCCTGACATACGTTCCAAAAATGGAATATCGAATTTGTAATGGAACAAAATGAGAATCACGACAATCGGTCGAGATTTATAGCTTGGGCTTTAAAGAATCAGTAAATATCCCCTCCAGCCTCCACCATCCATCTCGACATTGAATCCGAAATTCCCAAGATTTGTTGCACAACTAGATTAAAATTGGAATCGAACCAAGTACGAATCACCAAAATCGGTTGAGAATTGCAGCATGTTTGCCGTCGACAAAATTTGTCGAAAAACCACGTTTTTTAGGCTTTATCTTATCCATTTCCCTTCTTTCATCACAGAATTCAAAATTTCCGGGTTCGTTACACAACTAGACTGAAACTGGGATCGAACGAAGAGAGAATCTCGAAAATCGGTTGAGAATTGTGGCCAGGTCAGCGTCGACAACATTTGTTACACACACACCCACCCGCGCGCGCATACTCTCTCACACTCACACTTCTTTTTTAAACAAAACTCCCCTCAAAGGCGGAGAGGGCACACCATCATATTAAAAAATAAACGAACAACGAACAACACCGGCTCTAGGGATAAGGGAAATTGCAGAAGGATGAGGAGGATGAATGGGATGAAAGGAAGTGCCCTTATAAAATGACCACCAGTTCAAGCAAGAACCCCTTAGGAAGCGAGTGGTGATACCACGGAGCACTCCCGCCGAGATGCCCAACTCGAGTAACTCCGTGGCACTTTTCCCGCACCACACCCCTCACCATGACATGATTGCTGCAACAACAAGCCATGACCTTGATGTTATTAGTCGTCACTCCTTTTAGCTCGGAAATCGCTTGCCACAGGTAATTCCTGTCATACTTATTTATTTTATGCCGCCGGATCTGCTCCATGTCCACACTGCCACTGACATCCTGGACATCCAGGCCTATGGCAGACCCATTGGGCTTGATGGCAACGATATGCGGCTTCTTAACACGATCACTCGGCATGTGATGTAATCTCTCCCTTTCGACATCCCAACTGCTGGATGACAAAGCGCCTGCTATCTGCTCGGCAACCGCATCCTGGAGTAGAATGCGGCCACTAGAGTACGAGGACACTGCTGCACCACATGATACAGATTCTCATTTTTACCCGGACAGGCATGGCAAAGGTTGTCCACTGTCCCACAACTACTCTGTGAACACCTCATTGTGGTGGCTACTGTAGCCACCCGGACGGCATGAAGGTGGTAGTCCCGTGCCCCGATGCCCTCTGAAGCCCATCCCACCCACTGGGAAGAAATGAGGGATTCAGAGCACTGTCGGAGTTCTTTACCATTTACTGACTCATGTAGCGCAGAAGCGAACTCAGCAGATGAGCTGGGTTTTGGAGCAATTGGCAAATCCAATGCACCCTAGAGGGCAGATTTCAGCTACCGGCTTACCCAAGGCCGTGTCCACGACCTGGGGAAAGCGGAGTGGCGACAGAGGATGCCCCTGGTGTACCCAGCGCCCAATGACAACATCCCCTGACATCCTGCCTCGCGTCTCGAGGACCGTCACACCTGACCGCCACACCTTCGTGGTACAGACGAGTAACATACTCAATTTAACGATTAGGTGCCCTGACACCAAGAAGAAAGCGACTTCCAGCCATGAAAACTTTTTGGTTGGCAAACGTAACAATAATGATGAGGAAGTAAAGATCAGATGCATATTTTGGACCCTCAATGTCGCGTCACAAGTTTGTTGAAACTCCCATCCCGCTTCACTAAGTGGAAGGATCGACTTGGCGACTATGTCGAAAAATAGTTCTGATTACCTTTCCAACCATGTATTTTTCCATCCGCGTCTATCTGTAGGCAGTAGAAGCATTGTTTTCACTTTCGGGAGTTGAAAATTTTTTCGTGACCAAAATCAAAATTCCCACTTACGTATTAGACCATTCTAAACTACTTTGGCTCCGTTTTTGTGTTCATGTGTGTTTTAGTGTAACGTTTCTTTATTTGTACAGTTCAAATTATTAGAAATCGTTTTTTCTAATACTTTTTTCTAAAAGAAAAAAACTGAATTAGGCGCCGAGGCCTTTTTGACATGGATATGTCTTTTAGCTGCACGGGCTAGGTGGTCAAGGAATTTTTCGCGACACTTTTTTTTCTCCACGGGTCAACGAACTTTTCGCGACACAATTTTTTCTCCACACAAAATGTAACGCTCCGGCACTTTAGATTATTATTAACTCGAAAAGTGAAGGCTAGGTAGAAGTCAATGAGGTTAATAGCGGTAAAAAACTGTGGTTAGTAATATCGTTAGGTTATTATTGAAGTGGGTTCGTAGGTAGGAGGTACGTTTCTGAAATCAGTAGCTCTTTTAATTGAAACATTTTGACACGGGTATTCTATTGGCAGGCCTAAGTGGGTCGAAAATTTTTGACATGGATATCTCTATTGGCTGGCCTACGTGAGTACAAAAATTAGTATAGAAAAATGGAACGGTCTTTTCTTTTTCTATTGATTTTCACGTATAACAAATGCGATACTAGCGGAGTTCAACTCCCTTAGTTTTCATATCAGGAAAATCGTTCGACACTTTTTGGAATGCTCTCATTTTATCACAACATCTCGTAATCTCTAAGCCATTGTAGTGTCGAGGAATGCTGATTTATTACGCAAAGTTATAAACTAATATTGCTAAGTAACCATAGTGAACTAATAATGTGAAAAGAAGGCACTAAGTAAATGGTGGTGATCAGCTGATGGGCTCCTAAAGCTGATGATTTCTATCGTATTTAATCTCTAAAGCTGAAATTATGGGACGCTTGAAATGATTGGCTCATTCCTACTCAGTGGAATGAGCCAAATTGTCTCCTGTTCATTCCAAGATGTTGAGATTTGATAGGGAGACTCTCTGGGGCACTGAGAAACGATGAAATTATTGACTCTTTCCCAAACAGCTGAGTGAGCAAAATTCTCTCCTGTTACCCCTAGGAAGTTGAGATTTGATAGGAGACTCCCTGGGACATTAGAAGACGATTGAAATTATTGGCTCATTCCTATTTAACTTGAGACACAAAACATTTCACGGGGGGAATAAGACATATCCATGTACCGATGTGTCTGCATGTAGTGTAGATACTATGTCATTTGCTACATTTACACCCGACATGATCTTAGGCATGATTTCCCCAACGTTTGTCCCCAGGATCTGTGGCTTCTTCAGGGTTTTCAAAATGTTCTGTATTTTAGTGTGTCTGTCTGCGGGTCCGCAAATCCTTGCAACATAACGTCTACAGTTTTCATCTGATTTTGATAATATTTTCAGGAAATGTACGGGTTAGGCGGTAGATGGTCCCCCTATCATTCTCATTGCATAACAATCAATATGAACTTCACTCTGAGCTTGCTCAAACGCTAATTTCATCAAGCATGATTTTCTCACGTTTTAGACGTCTGACCCCTTCAAATTTGGTAGTTATCATTTCATTTTTAGCTGCAAATGTGAAATCTTTGCAACAAGCATAACTTCTACATATTTCATTTGATTTCAAAATTTTCAGGAAATGAGGGAGTTATGCTGAGAATAATGCCCTATAAATTTCATCATTCAGAATCGAGTTTTCACTGCGCATGCGCAACCGTCAAATCAATCAATCAAGCGTCATCTTCTCAGGTTAATTCGTAAATTCGGAAGGTATTTGAGAAATGACTATTTGAAAGACAACTTCACATGAGTTTCTTCACATTGGTATCATCAATAACTGCTGCGCTTACGCAAACCTTCAATCTTTGTAACAATTATACAATATGATTATGCTGATCTGATCTGATTCTGCCATCCGATTTCTGTTACATTTTCAGGGATTTTTTTTCTTAAAATAAAATATTTTTTCAATTTTTTCCAAAATAGGGAAACTTACTTTTGGGATACCCTGATATGCAGACTCTGAAGGTCAGTGAGAAGCTTAATCGTGCTTCTGAACAATATGCTTATACGATTTCTACAACGTTAATATTGAGTGCCCTTATTGTACTTAATGTTTCGAGTAAAAGGTGATTTAAGATCCAGTTCCAAACGAATTCCTTGTAAGATCTATGACGTTCTAACGCGCGTTAGAACTCAGTTCCAACGTCTGTTAATGGTTATTGCCCTAATAACCTTCAACTTTCACTGAGGGCCCTACGCTAACTTTCAAGTTGGTAGTTTCAATCATCATTTATGTGCCGGTTCCTTTAGCACGCAGACGTCCCATTCCAAACAGCCAATGATATCCAATGTCTTCACGTATATTTGTGAGTACACACTACTAAAATTGTATTTTTCTTTTGGTCACTGTTACATACTTACTCATCATACTCGGAAATCCTACCCACTTTCTTAGTATACATCATAAGAATAGGTTGGTCCCTTTGAAGCAGAATACGGCGACATGTACAGAGAACCGACTAGCGGCTTATCGATGAAATGTTGGCAAAAATTAGCCGAAATTGGATCATATGCGGGGAGGTCTTTATTAACCAGACACTTTTTCACATACGGAATTTAATCAGAAAACTCAACATTATGTAATGAAAATCTTGATTTCGGAAGACAAACTCATTTTCTATCAAAAGTAATCAATCTTCGCACATTTTGATGACGCATGCACATGATATAGTTAAAATAAATTAATGAAGATAAAGACGAAAGAAAATATTTGCCCAAACTTACTAGTAATTTAACAGTCTGCAGCTGAAGAAAATAACTTCAAGGTCAACCTTATTATGTGATATTTATTCGCTATTGTTTATTTATGAATGATTGTTTATAAGGTATAGAAACAATTCATATGAGCCTGACCAATAATGATTCTCGTTGTTATGGTTAACTAAAAATTGTTTTTAAAAAACGTAAAAATACCAAACTTTTCAAATCGATATTTTTTATCGATCTAGCAAGCTGGCACCAACTTTGTTATTTCGAATAGGTACCTGCTTTTTCTGCATTCTCTAAGTAAAATTTCGTAACTAATGGACCACTTAGTTGATTTTTTACGTCATTCTCAAAATGGGCCTGAATTGTGTTCATAATACTGCTAAAAGTAAATTTGACCCTCGACTTTCAACGGTATTTTCACGCAGAATTCAATTTTTTTACTTAATATGAATTTAAATGTCTCTAGAAATTCGAAATACCATTACCATTGTGTTCAGCGTGAAAAAAAAGTATAGTTATGTCACCTTACTTCCACATCCGGAGAGTAGGTATGGCCAGTTATGGATTGGTGGTTAACCTTATAAGCGGAGGTCAGTTCCCATGGTCCGGTGGAAGAAGAGCTTTCTGTCATGGAAAAATCCCCACCAATCCCAGCCAAATCCGTGCTGGAGTTGGGGAAGTTCCCCATTGGTGCTTCAGATGTTGACTCCCTTAAGTAGCAGTCTTAAAAGCGCAATCCAAGAACGCCTCTCTAAAACTCAGCTAGACTGTTGAATTCACTGCTACAATTCATGCGACTACCCCCCCCCCCCCCCCCCCCCCCCCCGTACCCCATCCCCAAAGGCAGGTGATGAGAAGATATTTTGGTGGTAGTTGTGGTATAGATACTCTTTATCATAGGTACTTGTTGGGTAAAAAGAAAATACTCAACCATGTAGCGCAGCAATGCCCAACAACTTGCAGTAGCTTAGGGAGCTTGATGACATAGCCAAACATTTTGTTATAGTCAAACCAGATAGCGGCTGAAATGCAGTGTATGCAGTGATATCCGTAATAAAAATTTGCAATGTTTAGGTAATTTTTGCAATTTATCCATGAGTGGTATCAAAGTTGATCATGACGGATTTGTTCTTGTTTCAGGTAAATGAGCGGGTGAGCAGCCGCTATGACGAAGGACGGCAACAACAACCGAGGAGCCGCGGAGTCGGGGGTCCAGCGGTTCTATGACGGGGCCAACATCCTCGTGACGGGAGCCACGGGCTTCGTGGGGAAAGCTCTGGTCGAGAAGCTCCTCCGGTCCTGCCCTGGGATCGAGACCATATTCCTCCTCATACGGACCAAGAAAGGAATGAACCCCAAGGAGCGCCTCAAGGAGCTTATCGACAATTGCGTGAGTCAATTTTGCATAGCTACCTCGAACTTTCAGGGATGGTCCCAGGGACAGAACCTGTGGGTTTGAATAGTTAGGGGAGGGGTTTACCAAAATATGTCCAAAGGTGCCTGTTATTATCATGGAAGATCCATTCACGGTTTGGAGGCGAAAACCATAGCCTTTCGTCTCAGGTTTCATTCATAGTGGCAAATAGGAAAACATCTATTTCTAATTGTATGATTCAGAAACTCGTAAACGTGTTCCACTATCTGCTTTACAAGCAGATACCATGTTACATGGATATGTCTTTGATTGGGGATTTCATAACGGTTGTCCTCGAGAGTTGTAAACAAATCCTTCAACTTTGGACTGTAGGCGACGAAATGTAGGATGAAGAATTTATTTTATTATTCTTGCAGGCACAAAAAGCATACTATACATACTATTGAAGTTATTTCTCCAATACAGACGCTATCATTTTTATGTTCATGATAGCCTGATTTTTCATTTTTTTTTAGCTCCTCCAGCCGGTTTGGGTGTTCCTCGAATTTTCTGTTCCTCAGCCAAGCATTCTTTGTTGTAGAAGACTTCTTCACGTTCCCACTGATTCTTCAAATTTTGCAGCATATTAACCGGAACGATCTTCTTATTGGGGAATTCCCAAATCGCGGGGTTGTTTGCACTTGCAAACACATTAATATCCTGGTCAAGCTTGCCGATTGAACTGCCACCGGTTATAGGAGAATTTACTTATATTGAAGGTTCTGAGTGTAGCGGTTTCTTGAGTTCGCACTTCCGTTTTCACCCAGTTCCTCCTTTCGCGTTGTTACTACTTGAAGACATCTAAATTAATAATTAAGCACAACCAAAGACTATTTTTGAAAAAAAAAACACGAATTTGAAATCGTTGAGCGCAACTACTAATTCGTGTCCAGTACAAATATGATGTCATACGCAAATCAGCTGACTCGCTCCTACAGATTATTTTGTGCATCATAACATTAGGAAGGTGACGGTAAGTCAAACAACAACGCTTTCAACTTGTGATGCATTAATAACCTGCCTAGAGGTAATTAGGTAATTAATTAATTATTAGGTAATTCATTGGTACGCATATTTCCAGTCAGTAGACAAGCTTATGTGAAACGCGTGAGCTAAAACACATTGTGTGTTTCAATAATTTCATTCGAAGTATGTATATGGAGGTAACCGGGTTTTAGTTTCCGTCAAACGAAAATTGTTTATAGTCCAATCAACTTAGTTTAAGAATGTAGCCAGGTACGTAAGGAGGGGGAAATTGGTAGCTTGAGATGTGAACATTTATCACATAAATCAAGCGCCTTCCAGCGAGTGGCGAACGATTTCTGTGCGATGAAAACTGCGGAAGTTCCATTCCCCTAGCAACGGCTGGGTTGTACGTGAAAATCATTAGTTTGGAAAATCGTGACATCAACTTTTGCGTGACGAAAATTTTTGGTTGCAAAATTCCCCAGAGCAAAGACATATCCATGTCAAAAACGTATCGTCTGGAACGTATCCCCTCATTTTTTTGGGGATGCGTTTTCGCTGTAACGCCAACGCATTAACAATACGTCTCACGCATCACTCCTCAATATAGATGTAACGTCGACATTGGCGTTAACTTTCCATCATTCGTCACTTTTGTGCTTATTTCAATGGACTAATTAATTGCACAATTGGATAAAATGCTCGTAATAATAATTGTACTAGCATATATACCGTATATTGATATATTCATCTTAGCAACTCTGACTTTGGTTGTTCGCTGAGAACCGTGAGAACCTTTATCTCATTTCAAGCCGTGATTGTTTGAGGCTACTCGGCTATTTGTGAGGCGAAATATTTACCGAATGTTAATCATCTAATAAAAACGTGAGCGATGGTGATGAAGTGCATAAAGGAGAAGAAACAAAGAAACACATAAATTCCGTGAACCAAATTCATTGGGAACCAGAAAAATGGGGCGGGGGGAGCGGGTTATACCTCGACCGAAATCTTCCGAAAATTGAAACTTATTCAGGCAAAGAAATTATTATCGTTAGCAACTTACTTAATTAGGTACTTTTCTATCCTTCATTAAAACACTTGAAACCACTGATTCTCGGGCCACTGAGACACGGAAGTCGTTTGAATCTGAAAGTCTTTTGCATTTTTCTAACCTTTCGATGATAAACTAAAGGACTTTTCACTATTGCACGTCTCCAATACATTAAAACTCCATCGTATTACCAAATTTGAGTAGGTAGTGAAAACACAAAAACGGTATACAAATCATATAGTTAACTTCGCGTCCAGGGGAGCATTAGAGTCTACAAGGAACATAGCCTAAGGAAAACCGAAAAGAAAAACAACTCTCTTCTTAGTTTTCGCTTGTCTCACACGAGGTTTTATGAAGTGAAGGTTATAGAAACGTTCCGCCGGCTGTCAGAGCGTATCAGCAGGTACTGCCGGCCTAAGATATGCGACGCATCGAGATACGTCGCAGCGTTACCTAGGTGAGCTGCGTTTCCGACCTACGAATGAGGATGCGTTTGCGGATGCGTCGTCGGTTTTGTGCCACTAAAACTCTCTATTGAATGTACGGAATCTGAGTATAGTAATTGAAATCAGGTGACTGGAATCTGTAGCGGAAATACAAGAACGGTTGACGTTTCCGTGAGGAACTTGAAGAAAATGTTTTATGTCATTAACGAAGAAGTTTTGGAAATTGCCAAAGGTTTCAGCTGATAATTGTTGTAGATGATAATAAGGGTTTGAATTTCAGTTTTTTTCCTTTCAAGAGAAACGAAAAATTTCAAAGCGTGTAGATTACGCACACCAAATCCAACAGGAACTTTTTTGATCTTTTTTGCTGTTTCTGATCTTTTTTTCGAGTAAAATCCTAAAAAAGATCTTTCGCGTGGTTCAGGTACTAAATCGGCTCTTTTTATCATTGAGAAAAAGAAGAAAAACAAGTGTTGCAGCTCAAAGGACGTACAGGGAGAGAAGGTTAACAAAAATTTGCCAGGGAGTTCGTCATTCAGGATTGTGACAGTGATGGCTGTATACGCTTTCTTTCAATTTTTCTCCGCCCTTCCTTACCAAGTATGCTGACAAACTTCAGTCAGTGCTACAAAGATCGCCAGATCGGTCAACCATGACTGAAATTGCTGCTATCGTGAAAAGGCTGCCAGACGCCAAACAAATGTCGCAAGTGAGGGTATTTTATACATTCCGAGAGATATTGCTTCCTTCTTACATGTGCCAATTACGACTGTGGATCTGGAGCGTTCGTTTAGTAGATTTCGTCGGACACTAGACGAAAACATTTCACCCCAGAAAACTTGGAAAAACGTTCGATTATTTCTCTTATATAAACGTTTAAAGCCTTGGATACCGGTCTCATGTACAAATATATTCATTATGCAATAAATTATATGACAACAAATTTCAAGATCTTTTTTTGATATTTTTTTCGATTTCAAGGGCCTATTTTGAGAAAATAAGGTCCTTGAGTTAAGATTCGAACCCTAATGATAATGTCCAAAGCAAGCAACATGCTAGTCAGGCCTGATGGTAGCCAAACTCTTTCTCACTTAGATTTTTTTTAAATGTATTTATATTGAACTTACATATTGTCTGAAAATCAGCCATCAATCAGATAATATTAAGATGTGAACTTCAAGTTCATCAAGGAATGTATAAGGTCAAGTAAGAAGAGTAAAAAATCGGGGTTAGTGGCATTGAATCAAGTTTTTCTTGTACCCTTCACTTCGAACCTATGTGGCCCTGACCTCGAGAAACACCATGCAGGAGCATAGAACACACAGCGGATTGAGCCGAAGGAGCCAAAGGAGCCGAAGGAGCTAAACATTACAGCAAAAAAGCTATTTGTTGCCTATAAATACCTTCTTCTTTATCACAGTATAGGTGACCTTGCATAGGCACACTCACAAATGTTGAATTAGAATGCCAATCATCATGTTCATTCAGTTTCGTGGGTCGCACGAACCGGAGTCCGACCTCCAGAGGTCTTTGACTGGTCCTTCAGGAAGGGGGCAGGCGTCTGCATTTCTTCTCCCATCTCGCACGTTGCCGTTGCGTAAGCGCCAATTCGCCGAAGCCACATCGCGACCCAGAGAAGGCGCAGAACTGTGTCAGCCGGTAACCGGGTCTCCTCTGACTCTTCCTCTCCCGCGATGCTGTAACATCTACACATTTGTCGAATCGCCATTCAAAACGTTCGTTCCCTTCCCCTTTCAACAAGACTTGTCCTTTTAGAATAGGTTTTGAGAGATGATGCAAATATTACAGCAAACTACTGCATATATAAGTATTTACGTCCATAACAATTTTTCCTTTCTTGGGATCTGAGGTGCAATTGCTGCTAGACAAAACTCTTCCGGGAATTCACAAGACCCTTGCAGTGATTTTACAGATATTTTCCCCATCTGCATATTTGTTGTCCAACTTCAAGCAAGAAGCAGTCAGTGCAAATCGTACTCATGCAGTTGTCCTACTTTATGCTGCATCTTCATTCCCAAGAATGAGCTGGTTATATATCAATCCTCAGTCTCCTCTCAAGAAACATAGTAAACCTTCGAGTTATTTTTAAACTGATTTTCTTTATATTTTTATTGTCTAATGGATAATTTAGTGCTTTATCAGAGCACCATTCAAAACGTCCCCTCCTTTCACTCTTAACAAGAATTGTCGTTATGGAATAGTTATGATAGGAGATGGAGATATAACTAAAATCTACTATATAAATATATTCCCGTCTTAATTTTTCCAACTTGCGATTCAAGGTACTATTGCTATTTTGTAAAGTCTTATTGCAGTGAGACTCAATTCTTTCATCCATCCACCAGACCCATGCAGTGGTTGTACAAATATTTTCCCTCAATACATTTTTTCCCCCCCCACTTCATGCATGTTGCAGTCAGTGCAGTATCGTACAGCTATTTTTTCTTATTGCAATATCTCCCTCTTTCTCATGAATTATGGTTATATGTCATTCCTCAGTCTCCGCTCACATAACTAGTACGTATTCAAGTATTTTTAAAACTGATTATCGTTATAATTCGATAGTCTAATGAAAATGTTGGTGCTTTGTCGTAGTGCCATTTAAAATGTCCTCTCCTCTCCCTTCCGACAAGACTTGTCGTTTTGAAATAGTTACGATTTGGGAGGTGATGAAAATATTACTGCAATCTACTACATATATTTCCATCCCACTTTTTCCTATCTTGGGATTTGAGATGCAGCTGTAGTGAGACAACATTCATTCAGACTCTCCACCAGACCTGCAATAGTTGTACAGATATTTTCCTGATGCAATATTTATTTTCCCACGTTAAGCATGTATCAGTCAGTGCAGCATCGTGCATTCTATTTCTCCTTCTTGTCATTCCGAATAATGGGCTGGTTATTTGTCGTTCCTTAGTTTCCTCCACACTCTGTATATTTCTTAAAACCATAGGTTGCTACTCCCGACTCGTTCAATTTCATTTGTTTGCAATTATTCAATTGATTACACTGGCTTACTGTGAGGGAGCCTACAAGGAACATCGATTGGTACGCCTTTATTATCAAGCTTACTTTTTATTTAACGTTTTGATACTCTACCATCTTGTATCGGTTATTTCCATCGGTATCCTTATTTTTTATTCTGCTGTGATCCTAAACGGTGTTATGGCCATTTTATCGTAATAAGGTACAAAAAACGAAAAAATATTGGCATTAAATTAATCAAAAACAAAGCGTTTAATAAAGAGGAACTTTTGGTCAGAAATGAGCGCTAGAATCGACCCCCGAAGTTTGTATCATTAGGTTTGGGTCAACCTGTATACAGCTAATTGAGGTCACTAAATACCACGAGGAGTATGGTCAGCTGTGCTCATATATTTCATATTTATAAAGGTGTATATATATTATCAATTTAAATGTAGTGGGTGTCCTGAAGAGACTGCAGGTAGTCACATGCTACACTTTAAAGAAAGAAATCTTTCGAGCTTCGAACCTCCAACGGGGTAACTGTGTCAGCCGGTAAATGGGTTTCCCTTTCAGCCTATCCCGCGATGCTGTAACCCCTCGTATTGACGTGGATACCCACCCGTTTTCTAAATTAACGTGTCCCTCAGCCGTCGAGTTCTACGAATCTACTAATAAACGCTGTGTTTCTTATTCTCACGTAGTGAAATTTTGAAGAAGTGCAATGGCTCCTAACAGACAAAGGTGGTCCAACATGCTCCATAGCACTTTTGAAGCTAAACCAGACTTTTGTTGGTGGTGCATCGACGCGACTCCATTGATCTCCTTTGAATGTTGATAGGGAGCAGGATCACCGTCAAAATTTGACAACTCTAAAGCATCCATACTAGCAATCCATTCTTCCATCTCCTCTATAGGAACCCTAATGTTCTGGCAGAGGCTTTCTATGATAACAATTACAACTTTCCGAATCGTGACCGAAAACTTCATCAACGTCACCTTCTTCTTTAGGAACAGCTCCCCTGTGCCCCTGCAATCACCTTGACTCCCCTCTGCTCTGGTTCACCGAACTATTCAGGGGCAGAAGTAGTAACTGTGAAGAGATTTCGTTGATGTAATCTTGATTTTAGTATATGGATGGTGGGTAAATATGTCAGAAAAAAAAACTGGGACTAATTTTCTCTCTTGTTTGTGCTCCTACGGATTCCACCCCTAACATATGAATATTTTAATGTTCGTGCTGTACATCAGGATGTTCCCAATCGCCTACCAAGTTCACATTTACCCCTGATAAATGAGATAATCGTCAACATACATTTTGACCCAACAAGCATCCTCCCATGAATACCTTCATCTAGGCAGTAATGAGATTATCGATGCTTAACTGATGTGGAGATCCAACGTTGCTCCCAAAATCAGCTATTCACCATTACACGCACGACGTATCACGAAGAATGTCAAGATCATAAAAGTATAACAGAGTGGTAAATCAGTCTTACAACAGTGACATATTGCAAAACAGCATCATCCAAAAATTAAGAATATCTTATAATCAAAATATTAGCAGTTTTGAAACTAGGAACTAAATCTCATTAATTTATTCGAAATAGGGAAAACAAATTAATTAATTACTTATCTTTAACATTCACGCTACCCGGAAACTTGAGCAGAATCATTCTCTCTCCAGTCATTGTAGCGTTTCTTCTTTTTAGTCGACAGGTTACAATCAGCACTATTTAATAGTATTATTTCTCTCACAAACTAAAAAATCTAAGTAAGTCAAACAATTATTGTCAAAATAATGTTATCATTACCATATACAATAGCTTCAGTCAATTTTGGGTCATTCTCATTTCATTTGCCGCTTTCATGTCCCTGACGACGAATTCTCACAATTATTGACCAAAACTAGCGTTTTTGGGGGGGAAAAGGGTAGTATAAGTTGGGAGATCAACGACGAAATAATTTTAATGCCCAAAATCCCCTTTAACCAATACACAGTGATGACGAATGAAACCTGAAATCCTGGTAACTCATGAGTGTTACCGTCCCCTCCTACCTAACATGTACGTAGAAGTTAGGTAGTTACGAAACAATGACAATCTAGAACTGGCCAGGGTTACTAGCTGCAGTAGGTAGGTTCCTCTTTATTTAGAGTAAGGATTTACATTTTTAAGATTTTTCCCAACCCGTGAAAAACCAGTTTTTCAGTATGTCCCCCATATCTCTTCTCAATGGGACCACAGGAGTGTTACCATTTTTGCGATCAAGAAGACCGATGGAAAATGGTGGGAAACAGTCAGTTGTGAAGGTTATATTGTCCAGTTGAAGATGTGAGACTGCAGTGGAGTGCTTGGAGTTGCAGCAGTTTTTACAGTGAAATAAGCCTAAAAATATGAGGAGTATTTTTATTTTCAATCATGAGTGTTACACTAATTACGAGTGTTGTTAGTGCTTAAACAAAATAATCCGATATCAAGAACCATACTGCTTGGTGACAGGTTTCAAACAGTAGCCATCCCCGAGTTTTGCCACTTCATCATCCTGTGTGACGCCATTTTTACTGGAAATTCTCATGAGTGTTACCCCTCAGGAGTGTGACCAAGGATGGGTAAAAAATATATAAAATACAACATCAATGAAAAACTCACTGTTCATCTATGGAACACAAATCTGCAATGTACAATGAGTAGTATTGGCCGATCTAACCTCATTTTTGAGCACTTTCATATTTCACGTCATTAAGGTTCTCACACGACCCAAAGCGGCAAATGAAATGAGAATGACCCTTTTATCATTTAATAATGATTAACAGGATGTTTCCATTTGTTTTCGTCACGTCACGAGCGTCACGTCACGGTGGGGTTTTCTGTTGATTTTCACGTACAACCAATGCGTTACTAGGGAAGTGTAACTCCCTTACTTTTCATAGCAGGAAAATCGTTAGCCAATTTTTGGAATGCTCTCATTTTATCACAGCATCTCATAATCCCTAGGCCTCTGTAGTGTTAAGGAAAGCTGGTTTATTACGCTCAGTTATAAACTAATATTGCTAAGTAACCATAATGAACAAATAATGTGTACAATTAATCATTATTAAATTATCTGACTGTAGAACCGTAGGTCTACCGTCCGTTTTTTTATTTTTTTATTTTTTTTTTTTTTATTTTTATAAAGCTAAGATATTCACAATCAGGCGTCTGTATAACAGAACCTACTTCTGCAGTTCCATAAACGCCCACGTATATAGGAATAGGTTTCTCAGCGTATGCCTGCGGATCAAACCTGATACGTAACAGTAGGAAATTTTATTGCCTGCAGACCTAGAATATCGAGAATATCGTTGCTAACTCATAGCCCTTCGTAAATTATTTATATCATTCACAGAAACCTTGAATATCCAATGAAGATGCCACAGAACTATTCTAGGGAGAACTACGAAAAACTCATTTCAAGTTCGTTAATAAAACTCAGCAAATTATTGCACAAACTTTATATTCGATTATATATTTATCTACGCAGAACTCTTTAAAATGCAAATAATTTTTATTGAAAGATTTAATTATACCTGCATTAGATAGCTCTTCTACGTATAGCACCATCTTGTCTTTAACCATCAAAATAAAACAGTCATGAATTATATCAATGTAACTGCATAGTAATAAAGGCCTACCGAGGAGAGTTAATTAAATTAAATCCTTCTGAATTTAACGAGAGCTGATCTGCCAACTGAAAATTAATGTGGTAAAAGGTAACATGAATTACCTACCTACGCTTCATAAGTCCATCTATAACTAGAGGTGACGAAAGTTATAATAAACTCGATTTCGTGAAGTGTAAATTCCATTGGAAGTATAACAACTAATACGAATCGTCGGAAATTATAAGGCGAGTTCAACTACGTTTCGATTTTACAACCACTTGCACTTTCTAATCTCCATAATGCATATTCATGTTTTGTATCTGCATAAAGCGTGGATACTTTCCTGTTTGGGTTTATTACGAGCTTTTGATTATGGGAAACCCCTCTAATCCTCATTTCACCAATTCAGTATTTTTCTGACTGTTCACCGACAAATCGTTAGTGCCCGCATGCGACTCTTTGAATGATTAAATGTTCAGGTCCGGGCCAGGTCCTAGATGGTCTTAGATGAGTACACACAGCGTGAAGTTCTTGCAGCACATTTTCCCTTTTCTGGGATTGTGCGGGTAAAATTCTGGATGGTTAATTATTACATGGGTGATACCATATTAGAAATGTGATAGCATTTCTATACGAATATTGATAAATCCTATGATATTCATCCGATTTTGATGAAGCTAAATAGGGTGTTGTATGTAAAGTTACGTAGATGTTTTGGGCACCCATCAGAAAATGACCTTGAATAACCCCAGTGCGAGAAGTAAGTCTACCCCTGTTTGACCAGCTGAATGGATTGGAGAATGTTGCTGGGGACGATTGTAGATTGAATGTTGGGCTGGCCGATGAGCTCTTAAAATTCAAAATTAAGATATTTATGTGAATTTTGATTTGGTTTGAGTGTAGATATTCATCATGTTATTGTGTACTCGTAGTTTAATGAAAAGAAGACGACTGTGACAAACTTGTTCAAGTCAATTGTGCAACTCCCCTAAACTAAAACTACCTGTATCTCTTACATCACAAGTTTTCGAAAGCATTCAAATTTATCTTCCGAGTCAACAAAGGTTTACATTCCCCCTAATCGATTTCGAATACAAACACACTTACTGTTTCCAAAAACCAAATTTTTGCTCGCATTTTACGGTGTTGATCTTAATTTTATGGAATTTTGACATGGATATGTCTTTGCTCTGGGGGGTCAACACAAAATTTTCGTCACGCAAAATTTGTATCACAATTTCAGTGTTTTTCTCGTACAACCCAGCCGTTGCTAGGGGAATGGAACTTCCGCAGTTTTCATCGCACAGAAATCGTTCGCCACTCGTTGGAAAGCGCTTGATTTATGTGATAAATGTTCACATCTCAAGCTACCAATTTCCCCCTCCTCACGTACCTGGCTACATTCCTAAACTAAGTTGATTGGACTATAAACAATTTTAATAAGCCGGTTACAATATTCTTAACGTAAAGCAATAGCATCATTTACTCTACTCCATAGGAAACATTTTTATCCTCTTGACAACAGTCGACTGTTAACAACAACTCATTGTAGTGGCTTCTCTCCACCGTTATTTTCAACATTTCTATAAGTAAACCGTTGTTTTGTTGGAATTAGTCGGAATGCGGCCCAGGGATTTGTTTTAAGTTAAAGGATTTGTTTACAACTCTCGAGGACAACCGTTATGAAATCCCCAATCAAAGACATATCCATGTAACATGGTATCTGCTTGTAAAGCAGATAGTGGAACTCGTTTACGAGTTGTTTTAGGAGTTTTTTAATTTCAATAATCATTTCGGTTAGGCTGTAGACTGTTCCATGTGTGTGTGAAAAAGCTCTCTCATTTTTCAGCCAAATTTGATAGCATTTTTAATGATTGTGGCTATATGGCTTTGTATAGTACCTTTATTAATAGACCTCTTTATTAAGAGACACTTTTAATGGCTGTTGTTGGATTCCAAATAATTGATTCTCGAACCAAAATCTATTTATTAGTTCCTGTCATGCAGCATGTCTGTTGAGCAAATTTTATTAATTATCGTATCAAATTTATCATAAATTATTTTAAAATTTGCTCACTTCGCACAGAAATCACTAATTATCAATTTCATGGAAAAAAAACTTGTTCTCATAATTATCTTGCTATTCAAGCAACAATGAGGGATTGTCATCATTTTTGCCGTTTTTATCGATTTTAATGAAATTTAAGAGCGTTTTTCAACATAATAATTTTTCGTATACGTTTTTGAATGATCTAGTTCTTTTTAAGTAATATTCCGGTAGAAAACATGACTTTAAGATTTTTTAGCCATTTTTAGTGATTTTTTAATAGCAATTAGTTTGGAATTTGACCAATTTATTGGGCTCGAAAAGTGATGCCCAATGATCTCATATTTTCTTTTGGAATGCTTGATTTCTTGGAAAATGAACGGAGAGTTATTGTCTGTAATGACTCGTCTGAGAATGCCTCAAAACGGATTTCCATGAAGAACATTTTATTTTCAAAATTTTGGAGCTTTAGCAATAGCTTCTTATTCTACAAAAATTCGTTAATAGTATTGAAATGTCTAATTGCAATTAGATAAACAAATTGATTACTGAGTGATTATTGGAATCGTACAATACTTTCCCCGTTTTGTCATAGCATTTCACTGATCAAGAGCTCATGAGGACTAATAGTATTACAAATTTGTTTTGCTAACACTGACCCCACATAGAATTCTAGGTTATTATTGTTTCTATTCTATTTGGCAGGTATTTGACCGCGTCCGGGACTCCGGCGTGCTGTCCAAAGTGGTGGCCATCGCGGGAGATGTGATGGAGTCGGGACTGGGCATCAGCGAAGCTGACAAGGCGCGGCTCATCTCCCAGGTGACCATCGTCTTTCATTCGGCCGCCACTGTTAAATTCAATGAGAAGCTTCAGGACGCTGTCAGACTCAACACGATGGGAACTCAAGCCGTTATAGAACTCTGCAAGGACATGTCCAAGCTTCAGGTATACTTATTTATCAAAAAACACGGACAGAGCCCAATTTACAAGATAGTTACAAAATGGAAATGAAATAAAAATCAGCTATTGAGCAACATACGTTGGTAACGTAAATAAAGAGATAACGTAGCTAACAAGTATAAGAACAAGAAGATTAATGTCTCTCGAGGAATAAATAGGTATATTTTAGTTTGCAAAATTCATCAATAAAGAAACTGACTCTCTTTGAAGGGCTCTGGGAAAAAATGGGAAAGCTGTCATCAAAGAGATCCGACTGCATTAAGTTCGCGTTTCTTTGTATATATATTTCCGTACACTATCAACCGAGCATTTATGTGCACTAAAGAACTCATAAATAAGGTTAAAATACAGTCGAGCCGTGCTGATAGCAGGACTGGTTCATACTGGTATACTCGCTTACCACTTTCCAGAATTTAAGTACGAATCCTTACCGGAGTGCACGCTGTGGAACCAAGGAGGAAACCAAGATGGTAGAAGTGAACTAAGCTCTAAGCGAGCAAAATCGCCAAGTCGATTGTTTATATACACAGAACACTGAGTAGAGTTTATTTTCTGTGTTTATATAGCATTGAACGGGGAACTTGGGCATACGTAGCATCAATCAACAAATTGCCAACAGTGGCCTACTGTGCGTATGTTCAGCTTCCCCTAGGTAACCAGCTAGACTACCAACGTGTAAGTGAGTAGGTATGCGAATATCTCTTGCAAAGGAGTGTGAAAGCCTCGGTAAACACCTAATTGCACAATAACTGTCTGGGTGTGGGTCACCATCTTTTATATTTTCAGACTATAGTCCATGTGGAACCCATACGAATTACAAATTATTGCAGAGAATGTAAAACATTAAGAAATAAATGTATAATACCTACTAATTGAATATATTTCAATTCGTACTAATTGAACTTATAAAAACAGTTTTACTGACTTTTAAACATTTATTCAATACAACAACAAAATGGAGCAGCTGATCTGTTCATGAGATCCTGAACTGGTGTGCAGAAGGGCACCTCAATATCTTTTACGGAAGTCGCTCAGTGCTGATTTTCTGTTCAATTCCTCAATTCTTCACTACTGCAGTATTACAATGGAAGAAACATCACCAATCTGGTAAATCGTGTTGAGATTTCAATGATTTACTGACACGCCATACCTGTGGAAGGTTATCAACGTCTTCTAGACGTGATCATTGAATTCGTTTACAGGGTGGACCTAGAGCAGATTGGCAAACAGCTTTATATGTATGGGGATTTTTGTGCAATGTAAACATTGAATTTAAGGGTATACCTGGTAGTTGGTCGCAGTTGTAACAGGAAAACCCAACTAAAACCTTCCTATATTTATAAACAGAACACTGATGACGTTTAGGAATTAGGTACTACGGTTTAGTGCTTATTCAAAAGTAGACATTGAATTTAACGGCATTACCTAGTGTTTGGTGGAAATTGTAACACGAAAACCAAAATAAAACTTCCTTATATTAATAAATAATAACGCTAATGACATTTAGGAATCATTAGGGTTTAGTATTTATTCTAAAAAGTTTAGTAACAAAACAGCTTTGGTTTGAGATGAACAGCACACAATGGCTTTGTGTTGCTTTGTTTCACAACACCCTGCAAAATAACTGTCTGCTGTTCACGTGGGCGAGGAAAACTGAATAAATCGTAGCTATTTTCATTCGGACATTCGCCCTACGATAATTTGTTTCGCTATTTCTGGACTGTCTATTTTTGTGGTCAGTATATATTCTTGGTGGCTAGTCCAAAACTTTTTGCAAACTTTTTCATCGACTGGACTTAATTGTGATTGCTCTTCTTCCCAAGTTCATATACGCTCTCAGGCACGTTTCTATGTTATGCTTATAGTGTAGGAGTATGCCTAAACAATACAAATAGGCTGAAGCAAAGTACCTATTTCAAACTACAGCTGGATTCAAGGACATGACTTGTTCCTAGAATGATTCTACAGGATATGACCTGTGGGGCTGAAATGCTGAATTCGGGGTCGTGAATCTACTTAATGCTATCGGCTATGGGCTCTAAGGGGTTTATGATTCAAAGGTATTGAGCTCACAGCGCACATTTGAGGGTACTTAATTATAATGGGAGATAAAAAGAACTTACCTGGTTCTTCTCTCTCAGTAAAATAACTCCCTAAGAATACAATGTGGCAATAATAACGCTGGCCACTTGGCCACTGGTCGAACTTGATGCTGGACAAGGGGTATAAGAGGGTCGACTGCCTTCCTGTGCAGTAAGCATGCTACACTTTGAGTGGTCCCGATAGCTCATCGTGGGTGTACTACTTATAGATAAAATGACTGCAAAACATCGACACCCCTGTAGCTCTACGACTAGTCGGTTCTGTTGGTGGCCGAGGGATGCAATTTTGCTGATGTCGCTATTGGAAAACTGACATTGAAGTTTGTTTTAATCCTGTTTAGCATGGTGTTTTGCTCTTGTGTCTTGCTCTGTATGGTTAGATGGGATTTACCCACCATTATCAAACTAATATTTAATCTCTGTAATGGTATTTATATATTGATTATTTTCGATTTTTTCAACTTGAAGAACAATTTCTCGTTCTGCCCCCATTAATGTTTCAGGCGGTTGTCCACGTTTCAACAGCATATTCCAACGCGAACCGAACTAACGTAGACGAAAAGGTTTACCCACCTCCCGCAAGTCCCGTCGGCGTCGTGGAGTGCGTCAAGCACCTGTCCCCAGATCTGATCGAGCACCTGGGAGCCGCAATCATCGCCAAAGATCATCCCAACACCTACACCGTCACCAAAGCCATGGCCGAGGCGCTCGTGTCGGAAGAAGCTGAGAACCTTCCCATATCAATCGTCAGACCCTCCATTGGTAAAATATTTACCTTATACGTGCAGATACCATTTAGGTGATACCGAACCTGGATTAGATCATTGCAGTACGTGTGCAATGTACACCTCCGCTATTTGTGACTCCTCCAGTTTATTTCGATTTAGAACAAACTTCATCAGTATGAGTCATCAACACCCAGCCAGAAATAACTGTGATGGGTCATGATATAGGTTAGATTCGTTGTAGACAAGAATGTCGGTGTATGGTCAAATATATTCTCTCAATTAGGATGTTATGTTTCTGTAGGTCATTACAGTCAAAATATGTGATTGGCCATACCCATTACGAGACCATTCTGAGTTGACATTGAAAACCTTCCAATACCTTAAAGTTCAAATAAAGTGAATCCGAACATGTTTCCTCAATTAGGAAACCACTGTTGGTAATTATTGCCAAAATTCTGATCTGTATACCACCTCTCTCACCATAAACAACCTCTATGGCTGAGATTGAAAGAAACCCCAAGTTTAAGGTAGATTAATCCATATGTATTCCAACAAGCATATCAATAATTTATCCGATGACTCCTGAGGCTAAAAATACAAACAAGGCTGTGGCAGGCTGACTGACAGACTGAAGACAATATGAAGAAGGTGGTGTCATTGGTCTTCATTTATATTCACCGTAAAACGGGAGACTTTTTTTCCCAAGTCTAATCATGGTATTTTGTACTTGGAGTGGTGGACAGTGATTTGTGGTTGGTATTTGGCGTATGATCAAATTCACGAAATTCTTATTGGAAATACATGTAGTTTTGGGGTTTCACTGTTCTAAAATTAAAACCTAAGTTTCGATTGATAGGGATATTCTAGAGGAAATCTTGAATGTGTCTGAGCCATAATTGATTGATGACTGTGAACGTTAATAAAATAACCCAATAAAATAATACAAACATAATAAAATGTTTTAAAGGTTTCCAGTCGTTAGCATCGGATAGCACTGCTCCTATTGAAATTATTGACATTTTAGTGGGGATTTTTTTCTTTTTCAGTTTCTGTTGCTTTAATTTTTTGTATGCAAATAGGAGGGGGGTGAGATGCAATGCAAATTTAAAATAATCTCCCGAACAATAATCTAAATCTCAAGAACTAATGGCAGTCTCTCACAGTTGGATATCTAGAAAGAAACTGAACGAAATTAAAGAGGAAAACATTCTACTATCTCAATAAAGCGTATTTGATATATATATATTTTTTTAAATCTAATTTTGAGCAATTAATGTAAAGTGATTTGCTTCTTAATCACTTCTTAATAAACCAATCAATATTCATGTTATAAATATAAAGTGGCATAATAGGTTTACTAAGAGTACGGTGACCATAACAAAGAAATACTAAAATATTTCTCGTAAATTTTTAGATAAATAAGAGCAATTTTTAACAGAATAGCAACAAGCTAGTGGAATTTTTTCATGTCAGTTCTTAATTAAACAATAAACTAATAAACAAACAACAATTGTAATCAACAAAAACACAGCGAGCTGCCCCACATTAAGGGGAGCCAGCCTACTGACACACACCAGGTGTCAGTTTTGAGTCATCCAGTTTTCATATGGCTGGTAAGACTGTAAAAGAGCTGAATGGCTGTTTGTAAGACAACCAAATAATTTTTATCGTCGTGTTTATCCATGTAGGAAATAACGGATTATGGCTAATGAGCTATTGTGTCCCACAGCACTTGGAGGCATATAATGCGACGAGGCTTGACCTCAAAATCTAGTGCTGACTTTGAAGCTCTCCCTCTGGCACAGAACTGCACAGCACTGATTTCTCTACTCTCTACTGACTAGCTCAGGAGGGGATACAAGACCCGTATCTCTCTTTTCATTAACAATTGGTCCCTTTCATTTTTTGCTCCTGATAGTAGCACACAGCCCCATTCCCTGCCCGATCAGTCACGACGGTATGCCAGCCCATCTGTTCTGGGAGTGACCATCTATGAACTTCTTCCAAAATTTAAAATGGATCTAGCTCTAAACATGCCAGACAAACAATACTCTTACAATCATTATCAAAATATCAATCGGAAATTTTGTAGTTCCAGCGATTGTTGGTCCAATCAAAAACTCACTGAAATCAGTTCCTACTTCTTTCTAATATTAATTGTACAACATAGGTACGAGTTTGATCTCCGAAATGGCTATTCACCATGGTTTATGATCTTGATTATCTTTATTTTATTATTTGTTTAGTTTCACTTTTCTAGGTTAACCAACATAAAGTCGAACAAAACTTTTCTAAATAGCTTTTATTTCGTTGTTGAAGTAATGTGGACAAAATGAAGTCCGCACTGTTTTTTTTTTGAAATCACACTACTTCGGCGGCGAGCTTCTCTCAACCTGTTACCCAAGAAGAAGTCTAGGAAGTATTAAGCTTGGCTCCAATTGTGTTTCACTAACAACGTAATATATATTTTTCATTTCCTAGTTACCGGTGCCTGGCAAGAGCCATTCCCTGGATGGGTGGACAACATAAGTGGGATCACCGGAATCATGATGGAAATTGGTCGAGGAACCATCAGGTCCATTATTTGCAACGACAAATACCTTGTGGACATCATTCCAGTTGATATTGTCGTCGATACGCTGATAGTCGCAGCTTGGCAAACAGCAAATTGCAGGTAATTAACAATACCCGAGTTAGGGCTACTATTGTTGACACAAGTCAAGCCAAAAATAATCTTAATGTATCACATATTTAATAATCATTAATCCCCCTCTACTACAACCTCCCTTAGATGCGTGGATTGGAGGGAAAAATATGAATTTACCACCAATTAATGGAATCAGAGTAAATTATCAAAAGGTATGAACCCTCTCTATTATGAATTTTGGTGAGAAAACGTATTTTCAAGATGCTTGTGATGTATACTATAGAAATTGCATCAGAACAGGTGTAAAACCTTCGAAAACTGCACATCGATTTAGTGAAGTAATTGAGTGATTTGAGGAGGAGCAGGGTGGCCCACCTATGAATATCAGAGGATGAAGAAGTTCGACTTCGAATGGATGTCGTATGGATAAAATTATTAATAGTTTAAATAAATTGGAGAATGTAACTCGCTAAGAATTGTTATCATGCGACTCAGATTGCCTATATAGCAACTATTGGACGCTCTTAGAAACTCATTCATTAGGCCGGTTTGTTGTCGGGCAAACGGGAGTGAAATAACCTAGTAAAACTTAACGGAAATGTGGTTACTGTAAGGTAAAAAACAAGTATATAAAGTAAAGTGAAAACAACTCATTTCCCACTACCTTTTGGGGCAAGCCCATATTTGCGACTCTGCTGTGGAAACTTACATCAATAGTTCGGTAGCAAATTTCCCCTCTCGCACTTCCCCTACTTTCCACTGCTCACCTGATCGCGTTCGACATTTCGATTCAATAATGATTGGTTCTTTAATAAATTCTGATTTTTGGTATATCGCTTATATTTATATATTATACAATTTATACGTGAAGCTCCAGTCAAAATAATGGTAAAATAAAATACGAGTAATAGAAGCCTATAAGACAGGTCAGTGGTGATTTAAATAGTCCAATGGAAACGATTGAAATACAAAAGTAGTAAAATTTTAGTTCAAAAAGTACATCGAAAGTGTGGAGTCGATCATAATTTTCTACTTTCAAATGCTTTGTCTACTCACTACCTCGTTCACTGGTGACAATTGTATCACTACTGAAGGCCTGTTATCCTGAATTTGCTATACCTGAATTTGCTATTGTGTAACTCTTCAATGTTATACATTTATAATAGTCTTCTAGATCTGTCTATATGAGAAATTCGTGACAAAATGGGTGCACAGATATTAAGGGATTACTTTGATGGTTTATTCAAAGATTTAAGTGTTGCTCCAAAGATTCTACGAGAGTCTTTCTCACGAACCTCAGAGGAATTTACCAACAGTTGGTTTTACAGTTTGAATAGAAAAAACACCGCAGGATTTTTTAGGTAGAGGATCAATCAGAGGATTCGCAATAGAGTATAATCAAATAGATATCTACATAGAATACTAAATGTTATCATACATGCGTAATTAAACTGATGAGATATCATATCTTGATGTCTGAGCATCAGGAGGCAAGAAAGTGGGAGGACGGATGGCTCCTCCTTGGGAGCTTAGATCGTGTCAAGCATGCTATCCGTCGTCACACAATTTGAAGCTCAGGTAACGGTAAAGTGATATTTTTTCAGCATTTCCAGATTGATTTAAACCTTTCCCACTTAGATTTAGACTAAATCTATTTGTAAGTCTAAATCTAAATCTAGGTCTTTAGGTCTAAATCTAAGTGGAAAAGGACGAAACAGGAGGAAAAGTGGAAAAATTCTTATCATAAACGGAAAAGGTATAAAAACCAAAGTGAAAAAAGTCCAAATCAATTCGGTAATGCTATTATATTCTTGGCACTTTCAACCCACAATCTCAAGGGAACAAAGAACGTTCTTGAGATATTGAAGAGATTTTCAACAATTCATCATTTATGAAGTCAGGAAAAACTAAAGCCATCTGCCTAGCTGTGGACAGCAAATCTTCCTTATATCAAAATTAGCTGATGAAGACATTATACACGTCTCTGGGATATAATGGGTATTTTTTCACATAGAATTAACGATTTGAGTTTGAACATGATAACGAAGGCATTTTGAAAGATGGAGATGAAATTCATATTTGTAAGAAATCGATATTTGACGAAGCAAAATGCTAAAATTTATCCGGCGGCGATAAAATGGGTAGGAAACTGTGGAGGCTATCCTGAACAATCTTAAATTTCCATAAAAATTGAACTGTTTTTATTGTTTTCTCAGTGACATGAAACTTACAACAGATAGACATTTTTTGGGAAGCTCAAAAAACGCAAAATGCGACTGGATTTTTTTTTTTTTTTTTTTTTTTTTTTTTAAGTCAAAAAATTTTTATTTTTCACAAGTGATCACAAGGTGTCCGCAACCGTGGATCTCCGGAATGCAGTCTTCTTGAATACTGACGAATAAAACTACAAAACATGGAACATGCTTTTGTATGCTGCATCTGGAACTCATTTAGTTGATCAGGGCGACCCGGATCTTGTTGCTTTTGCCCAGAAGTACCCAAGAGGCTCTCTTTCATATTTCCTTTTCAACATTTAGGTTGATGCATTGGCCATAAAATAGTTTTGATTGACACTTATCCAAGCATGTAAAGAGTACTGGCAAGAAAAGGGAATTAGTAGGATGAAATGTGATTCGATTTTTGATAAATACCTGCAAAGCATCCTAATGATTTCTGTATTTTTTTGTCTGAGTGATGATGAAAAAATGTTGATCCATACTTCCAATACGGGACGTTTTATTCATTTTATGTTTGTTTCGAATAAAGGTGGTACCAAAGAAATTGGACACTGTTCCTATGTATAATTATTTCCAATACCTATCCATCATAAATACACTATTCTCAATCAATTTTGTACGTTTGCTATTCCACATAATACAAATTTTAAGCCATGTAATTCAAACTTGTTACAGGAGAAACTCTGTAACTGTATATAACTGCACATCTGGATCATTGAACCCAATTACATGGAATCAGCTGGGGGTGTTGACGTTGAAGCATTCGATGACGACACCCTCGAAATATCTTCAGTGGTATCCCGGATTCAGTTTCACCACCAACCGCGGTCTCCACAACATGAAACATCTGCTTCAACACGCTCTGCCCGCCTTCCTCGTGGACCTCCTACTCAGGATCAGAGGCTCCAAACCCATGTAAGATAATATTACTTTTGATTAAATGTTATATTTCCTCAAAATGTTTTACGAATCGTCAACATTCGGAACATTTAAAATGATTAGATCATTCTATTCGTAGAATCTGTTAGTTGAAGTTCCTAAATCAATTTATTTGACACACCTAACGATTTTTGTGGTTACCATTGCGAGTCTGAGATAGATAGATTTTTCCTAACTTTGGCTTTCTTGTATCGTATTCTGATTACCAATGCCCGAATGATACTAGACCCGAAGACAATGGATTATTGAATAAATCTAAATTAGTAGAAGTTTAATTATTGAGTGCAGATGGTGAATGCGACAGAATGAGTGATGATGAATGTGGAGATCCTCTTTTTGAGGGTTGATCGATTTATACGTTTCCAAGGGACGCACAGTGGGCCAGAAACCGATTTTAGGTGGAAAAAATTATTTTATGCGCTACTCTTATGGGAAATTTTGCGCTTATTCCGAATATACTTGATGTCCCTATTAATAAAATAGCTTCTTCGACCCGAGAAATTGATTTTTGACCATTTTCCTCACTTTTTGACCGTTGGAACTGACCTAAATGTTTTTCGTACGATAGAAAAGTTGTAGAGGAAGGAATTTTGCACCGAACAAGACCACCTCCAGCTCTCTAACTCTTCCCCTCGATTTTTTGCGATTTTTCAAAGTTTTCGAACCTACCACTCACTTGTTGGGCATTTCCACGGAAGTGGGTTGTAAGTGGTGGGTTCGAAAACTTTTAAAAATCGCCAAAAATTGAGGAAAAGAGTGAGAGAGCTCGCGGTGGTCTTGTTCGATGCACAATTCCCTAATCTACAACTTTTTTTCGTACGAAAAATATTTAGGTCAGTTCCAAAGGTCAAAAAGTGAGAAAAACTGTCAAAAATCGATTTCTTGGGTCGAAGAAGCTATTTTAGGTAGGTATAGGAACATGAGGTATATTCGGAATTAGCGCAAAATTTCCAACAGGAATAAATAATTTGTCCACCTAGAATCGGTTTTTATGTGCCGTTTTAATGCGAGATGTATTAGGGAAAATACAAAAACGGGTCCAGGTGATGATTTGCAGAATAAATTATAATCGACCCAAACGCAGCAATCTGTCGTGAAATTAACACTCAAAGTGTTGTTCTAATGAATATTGTTGCCTTGTTTGATTTTGATGCTATTTGAGAAAATCGAATCATTAGTATAATTTTGGTGACTCCCTGATGTTATTTTCTTCTTCTTCTTTTAATTTTGCAATAGACTGGTTTTTTAGTTTCTTCATTGAGTTGTACCTGTTTGCAACCTTTGATGCATAATTTACTGAGTTGGTCGCTGAGTGGTGTGATTTTCGCACTGTAGTTCACCTCTGAGCCCTGAAGAAGATAATAAATTTATCGAAAGCTCGGCGAAAGAGGAGGAATCATTTGTTTGGCCCCAATCCTGATAATTTCACGACAGGTGATGATTTGGGAAAAACAATTTTGATTTTTCTGTGAACCACTAATTCCACTAAACACATTTATAAGCCAATTAATCGCTTGTGCTTGGTTGCAGTTTTTTTCTGTAAGGTGTTATATTTCATATAACTATTGTCTCCTCGGTAGGCACCTACTGCTATGCAGTAACATTTAGATACCTATTGTATGTATATTAGATTTCGTTTAATGATTATTAGACACGATAGAGTTCTGCGTTTAGGATTCTACGCATCTTGTGACAGAGTTCCCGTCAGAATCCCAGAGAAAGCGCTGCCGTCGCTCTGTTGTTACCCAATGGGCGTCGCACGCCTCTGCTCATGTTTTCGAAAGGCTGCTGGAAAACCAATCTACTCCGAACATAGCATATTAATGCTATTAGTAGGAGAGGTATCTCTCTCACGGGATACTGTCACTCTCCTCTCTTTCTCGAGGATTTAGGGCCCCATTGCACCTCTGGGGGGCGACCTAAATCCTTGATAATGTTGAGTCGTAAACCGTCTGCAATGCAATTACAAATTATGGAGGAACTCTGATCAGCTGTAGGACCCTTAAAGCTAATTTCTTTTCTAATCCGCTGACGGTGCTGAAATTTAAGGTGGAGCTCCTTCAGGTCATCTCGAAAACAATTACAAGGGACGGAGGCGCGCTGAGGGGCCTGATAGGATACTTTTTTTCCTAATCGACTTACAATGGTGAAATTTGAAATGGAGCGCTTCTGGAACACGTAGAATACATTTACAAAAGGAGATCAGCTGAAGGACCTCACAGGCTAAATTCTGTCCTAGTTGACCCCGGTACTAAAATTTGGAATAACGCGCCTTTGGAACGGCTTGAAAACAGTATTATTAAACACGGAAGACAACTTATCAGCTGAGGGTCCTCTAATCTAATCGATTTACTGAAATACATCAATAGTAATTAATGTGCAAAGAGCAAACTTAGTTTAAAAACAATATGCAGGGTATGCGACCCTTCTACGTGGTGGGAAGATGACTTAATCATAGATTATTTTGTTCCTCAACTTTGCTAAGGAGCGTAAAATTATGGGGTCCTGGAGCTGTAATGCAGTGAACCCATTTGCGAGGCGCGAAGCCCCGAGTTTCGATAATAAATATACTTGTAAACAGGGTTTAATAATTACGGACCAGTGTTCTGCGTAGAAGTGTAATAATTTGCAGCGTTGTAGTGTTAGAATCTCGACAAATGGGTGATACCCCAAGGGAAATTACCTAGAATGAAATATCATATATTTATTGATATCACAACGAAGGGTATATTGAATGATTTTTACATTCATGTTGCCGTCGAATTATTACTAGCTTTACTTAACACGAATTTTTGTCTGAGTAGTAAACAACGTCTGCGAGTTAGGTAATTTCATCAATATCACATTATAGGGTAGATGAACATCAACGGAGTGGGTATTCTGCATATACTGTGGATACTGTAGATTTTAAGTTGTGTATAATCAATGTGGAATAGATGGTGCACGCGTATAGGTACGTGTAAGAGAAAAAAAAAATCGAACAATTTTTGTTTAGGTAGTCCAGGTTTCAATTTTCAGCTGATTGTCGAGGTGGTTTTTCGTTCGATGCATGGAATTTACCGGATACCATTTTTCCATGAATCCATCTATTAATTAGGAATTCGGTTTAGTTTTGGAACTTATTTTTAAAGTTTCAAATTTCATTATATTCCTTGGCACCCATAAATATTAGGAAATTATCAAGTCTTACTTAATGCAAGTTTTGACTAAATTTTTGGAGTTGTGCGGATTAGCTTCTAGACGGTCCCCTACCAATTTTGTTTTCAGCGGATCAATAGTGGCGTTTGTGCATGAGCAAATGGGAATTTTCCATAACATCCCTTTTTTACGACATGGCTTTCGTGAGATGGGTACAAGTAGCGAGATGTTGAATGAAATTACAGTGAATTTTGTTGATTGGTTATAGTAACCATTGCGTATGGGCAAACCTGAAATTGTTTGGCACAGGCGAAACTCCAAGATGAATAGATTGATTTTGATGAAATATTCAGGCATTGTGCCGATTGCTCTCAGTTGGTCCTTAGACGGTGAATGTCTTTGGATACTTGGTAGGATATGCGCGAAAACACAATTATTGCCATATTTCGCATTGGCATGTGTAGTTATACATATATAATTCTGTTCTATTTTGCATTCATCATGTTAACTCGTTCACCTGTTCTTTGACTTCGTCATTCATGCTACAATAAGTGGGGAAGGTATGCTAGGATTATGGTTGTTGGTTCACAGTCTTTTTACGTCACTGGAAGCTTTTTTTCCACTTTCGTGGAGAATAATAGGAAATCCATAGCAGTAGCGTCCTGGTAATGCATGCATTACAAACAACATGTTTGTTTGAACTGTGATCGAGTGTGACGGAATGATTATCACATTCAAACAGTTGAAAAGACCAACATAGGTAACTTCGAATTTGATATCAAGCTCGATTGTAGCTTTGCCTTTATCATTGATTAGCCATCAACGATTCTTCGATGGAATGACGATTTGGCCGTGATCGATTTGGTAAACTCATTAAATGGGGAAATGCCAAGTGGAATCAACTATTCTCCCACTTTAGGATGCAAATTACTTTTTCGTACGCCAATCGTTCAGGAAAGTTTGTGGAAATTCAGTTGTGAACCAGCTGATTGGCACACGGTTATTTATTAGTTACCCTTCAATATTTTTTTAAACATGGTGCAGATGGATTCAAGTACGTGAATGAGAGATTGTAGGCCGTCATTCAGTTTAACTACTTGGTGAACCGAAATAGTTTCTCATAGGCCCTGAGATAAGTCCATTTGCGTTTATTTACATGTACATATTCGATCTCAGGCACAACTCAAATAGACACATAAATAAACCGAACTTTTGACAGCGGGACATAAATCGATTGCTATAATTTAATGCCGTACTACTCGTTATTATGCATAATAATTGGGTGATTATGACTTTATCAGGCCATGGAAAAGCTCCAAATTATGCTTCCGAAGCGGAAGCATTTTTTCACTTTCGGTAGAAAAAAAATTTTTGGTCTCCACCAAAAAAATTTCCACTCACATTTTACGTTTAGACCATTCTGAACAACGTTGGTTCCGTGGCTGTCTGTCTGTTTGTGTGTGAGTGTCGTGTGTCCGCAAATCCTTGTAACAAACTTATTTTCCACAGTTTTCATCCGATTTGGATGAAATTTTCAGAGATTATGCGGGCTAGGGGTAAGTCGGCTCCCTAACAGTTTCAGTGTGCTTACTTAATACTTCACTTTGCGCATGCGCAAATGTAAATGCTACCAAGCATCATTTTCTCACGCCCTAGTCGTCCGATTTCGCTCAAATTCGGATGATAGGGAATGCCGATGTAATCATCCCATATCAATTTCAACATGATTGTATCATTAATAGCTACTGCGCCTGCGCCAATGCGAAATACATGTAACGACCTTAATTACCACAGTTTTCATCCAATTTTTTATGACATTGTCAGTGAATGCGCGGTTTAGGTTGTAGGTTTAGTTTCCCGAACCCAGACACTGCGGTAGATGATGAATAATGAACACTGTTATGCTTAAAATGTGTGTGTAATGATTTAAAAGATCATTTCAAGTGTTGACGTCATGATAAATTAAGTATATCAAACATGGAAGCCACAGATTAATAACATGTTTATTCGCTAGATTTACAGAGCACTGAGAACATTACAAAACATGATATGCTTTGGTCACATGACCATCAGGAGGTGCTCCTCCTATCAAATTCAGTGCATCAATGTTCATACCAATTTTATACCAAGGACACCTACGTCGGAATAGATCGTAATATTATGGCTAAATAAATTATAATACCAATAAAAATTTGAATCACAATCAGAAATTAGGGGTTAAGCAAACTTTTTTCTTGGTCGGATTGAATATATAATAAACCAAAAATCGAGTTCTCAAAAACTTTTGAACTACCGTTATTTTTTTCGGGTGTCATCTGATGTCTCAAAGAATCGAATGATACCACCTGATCGCTGTACGTTTATCTGCTTACTCTCTCTGAAGACTAGAACATTGACAGGTCTAAATAGGTGGAACGTAGTAAAAATCGCCATACAAACTAGGAAGATCGTATCAGCTGAAATGATTCCAATGGAATTCTCATATCACGTTCGAGTTTATTATACCTCTTGTCACTAATAGATAGACTAGTGAAGCGTAGGTGGTTGATTTATTTTATCTCATTAATTTTAAGTTGGTCGGTGCTAAGTTTATGTCGATAAACCTACCTAAATTCTGATGTACTAGTGTACCTATTTATATAAGACTATTAATCTGTAGGTGTTTTATTTAATTTCCTTAATTTCTCCTCGGTAGGTGTCTTGACATCGGTTAATAATTATACACAAGTGATCTGCATTAATTTATTTTTATTTGATTTTTGGATTGAATTCATCTTGAAACGTAAATTACCAACAAATGTTTAGGAGGGGAGGGGGTTTAAAAAATTGTTTCTTGGTCCATCAAAAGGTTTATTATTGAAAATAATATACCAAAATATAAAATGAATACGTGATTAATGCTCGTTGCAAAACGCTTAATCATATCAACAAGGTAATGTGACGGTTGAATGGTTATATTTTGTTCATACTTTGATTTTCAGGAATATTTTATTCAATACAAGACCTTTCCACAGCGGGAGAGCTTCAACTATTGATCTACTCAACTATAAAGTGGCTTGGAGGTATTGAGTAGAACTTGAAAAGATGCACCATTTGTTCTGCTCAGTGTGTGTGCCTTGTGCATGGGAATGCACATTTTAGTTACATTGTTTGTACATCTGCTTTCTGTCGTATTTATTATTATTATTAGTTACTTATTCATTTATTTTATATATTTTTGTTGACGTGTGTTTCATTTTTATTATTTTTATACATTTATTTGTAAATTCCTCCCACTCGTTCATTGTGAGATTATTTTACAGAAAAAGAAAAAATTATAGTGGAGCGCAGAATTTTGTACGCCGTTTATTGTTTTACCACTAAGCGTAGCTTGCTGGCTTGCAATTCTTGAAAATCGAACACAAACTATTATTTATTCGTCGATTCGTCCGCCACTTTCTTTTATTTGTTATACTCGTAATTAGATTGTTATACCAACAATAGTTAGATTGTCGTTTTTTGACTTTTGCATGATTTGAAAATAATAATGAATTCGTTTTCATTATGTTATGTTGTATAAATTTCTAATAAAAATAGTTCGGGCGAACAATGATTTCCTATGAGTTCATTTTATTGTCGAATTAATTATGTCATACCTACTTCATAGTTCGTTATCAATTTCATTTCCAAGACCGCTCTATTGTCCAAACTACTACGGTATACTTCATTGTTTCTAACAGAGAAGTACTGATTCAAAGACCCCTACACCTATTGCATTTAAAAATTTTCAGTTAATAAGAGAATATTGGAGACAATAATCATAAAATGAAGTTTAATTAAGTGATATTATTGGGTATCAGTCGAAATTATGTGATATGTGTTTTATTTCGTTCATCCTTTGATTTTCAGGCGAGAATAGGATAGAATATTTTATTCAATGTCAGTAGGTCGCTCAAACCGTTACACAAAAAATGGTACCTAGTAATAATTAATACAATAGGTTCAAATTTCAACCAAATTTAAATTTTTCTCGGCGTTTCGGTTACTTTTTAATCCCGTCATCATTGAAGGATAGGGACTGAAGTTCTGGAGCCAATAAAACAAAAATGTTTCCACTGCAGTATCATCGTCATTGACTTGGTCATGAAATTGACCTTGGAAATCGTATGGAGAAAGGCTCAGGCTGTAGGAGGGATGCTCAAGGAGTCTCCTAGAAATGCATCCTCCTATATCGTTCTCTTGTTCGGATTCCTGTGTGCGGTCTACAGTTGTCATTGTTAAAAATGACACTCCTTATGAGTTGTAGTCGCCGTTTTGATAGAGTATGCGACCTTGAGTTGGTCGAGGGGCTGATGATAGTAGTCGGCGTTGATTGTCCGTTGATCATGAAGAAAATAAAAAATGGCCCCTCAGGAGTTTAAAAAAAAAAAAAAAAATCGCCAAGACTGCCTGATGACAAATCCGTTTTGTTCTTGATGCAACGTGCACACTAATCTGAACAAGATAAAATTTGAAGGATTTTTTCTGGGATACTCTTGAGCATCCCACCTAGAGCCCACAGCTTTCAACTTGCGATTTATACATGTTTGGCTCACACATAGAAGCATGGAAAGGTCGTGATCAATGTTTTGATTACGATATTGCAGTGGAAACATTTATGTGCATTCGGCTTTATTCCCGCCATTTCAGATGTGATATTGTATTAAAGTAAAAATCAGAACTACAGTTTATTTTGATTTTTTGTTCCCAGCATGCTTAAGCTATGTCAGCGGTTCAGCATGGCGGCGAAAACGGGAGAGTTTTTCGCCCTTCACGAATGGAAATTCACCTGTGAGAACCAGAAGTCCCTTGGGCGGGACTTGAACAAGGAGGATCGAATTCTTTTCAACACGGACGTGACGAAACTCAGCTGGGACAACTACATCCACCTGTTTATGCACGGGATTAGGAAATACGTCATGAAAGACACGCCAGAAACATTGCCCGCCGCAATGAGAAAGTTAAATAGGTGAGTGTTAATTATTATAGTTGGTGAACTTGGTTATCAAGTTCTTTTATTTTTACTCGCAATGGATTCACAACATAAATATGCTTTTGGTCAGGGGATCAGTTGAAAATTTGCGTCACGCTTTTATCATTCTTGTATAATAAATGAAAATTGAAAATAAAATTACAACTTCTTTGTTTTGAAAATATATTTGGGGGCATTCTGAAACGATTTACACATAGTGCTTAGCTCATCGTCATGTTTGTGCGCGCGTGCAGCTCAGGTTGTGCAGCCTGTGGCAGCGTTGACAAGGAGCAGACCTAGTGGGCTAAATTAATAAGTATGATAGAAATGATCTGCGGCTAAAAGGAGTGGTGGCAAATAACATTAGCAATCCTTGTTGTAGATCGAGTTTTGAGGCATAAAATAGGTAATTAAAAATCTCTTTGCACTCAAAATGATCAAATCTTAAAACAATGTAACAGAATACCTATAATACGATAACACGAAAATTCGCTCGGTGATGCTGCATGACTGAATATTTAATGAATTAAGGAGGTAAAATTCAGTATAATTTTGTGCATACATTTTTTAATGTTCATAGTTCATAGCAGACAAACTTCTTCAAAGTAACATTATGCTAATAAATAAATAAATAAATTTAATATAGCCTTTTTTGCCATTTGTAGTGATTTGTAACAATGCATTTTTTGAAATTTGTCTCAAAAAGTGCTGCCTAATGAAAGCTTCCTTTCTTTTGAAATGCTTGACTGCTTGGGAAGAGAACGGATTTTTTAACTCAATCGAAGGAGCGTTATCGTCAGGAATGACACATATTACTTACGGCAATGAAGAATGCCTCAAAACGGATTTTTACGAAGAAAATTTGGGAAAAATATATTATAATATTTTTTTAAAATGTTTTCATTAATGAATCCTTGTGATAGAGCGTGAAATTTTTTTCTCCGAAAATCGAATTTGAAAAAATCCGTCCGTCCGCCGTACGCCGTTCGAAGCTTTTCTCCAAAACTACTGGACCGAACTTTAGGAAATTTGGCTCAAAATAGATAGTACATCAGCTAGGGATGTGCCAGTAACATTGGCATCACTTCTCGATAAACCCTTAAGTTTATTATTTATGGGTTGACATATTAAAAATTCGATATCTCGAAAACTTAGAAAAAATGGTATTTTTTGTTTGATTTGTATGGACAAATAGAATGAGACCATTCGGGTTTTCGTTTCCCATAATGAAGGGAATAAGGGAATATATCGAGTCCACGCCAATGCATGCCAGATGATGCTATCGTTCCATTCAAATCTTGGTAATCCACAGGGAAAGTACCTACTTATGTGCCTGCTGCGCGGGCGTCTGGGGTTCGAATCCTATCGACGACAATATTTTCTTTAAATTTGTCAGCTACTTTATATATATATATATATATATATATATATATATATATATATATATATATATATATATATATATTTTTTTTTTTTCTATTTTCCTCCGCACATCTGTCATATATATACCGAAGGTATGCTCACCGTGTATGCTGTTGTTGAAATCGAAAAACGTTTTGTCCTCCAAAACCAAATTCTCACTTGCTTTTTGCGTATTAGAGCTTGCTGATAAATTTTGGTTCCGTGCCTGTCTGTCATCCTGTGGTAAATCCTTGTCAGGCCCGAAACTGTACCAAGTTTCTGTCCGATTCCGATGAAATATCCAGGAATTGTGCGGGCTAGCTTCTAGGTGGTCCCCTATAACTTTCACTGCCATCAAATCAACAGTAGCCTGTGCGCATGCGCAAAAGTGAATTTCTCATAACGTCAATTTCTCATCATCTCGGTCCGATTTGGTTCAAATTGAATATACACTCAACGAAAACGCAAATGATTCTATGAGGAATAATCTTTGCGCATGCGCGAAACTGATATTGATTTACACAGGCAATAAATACTCCGAGTCTAATGGAACAATTTTGATTAAATTTCCGGGGATTGTGCGGATCAACTTCTATTTTTTTCTTTTTTCTTTTTAACACTGAATGTGTTTTAGCCATGGACTAACTAGGCAAAAAAGCTAACGAAATCTGTGACGACAACATTCTGATGATTTCCGCTTACAACCGAGTCGTTGCTAGGGAAATGGTACTTCGTAGTTTTTCATCCCCCGAAATTCGTTGACCATTCGTTCGAAAGCTCTCGATTTATGCAACCATATTATGTTAACTACTGCGAAGTGCGTGGCCAACAAGCTGAGTTATGAGCATGGTTATTTGAATAATTTTGTGTACACTCAGGTGATCATTCTCAATAATTGATATTGTGAACATGATTGCAACCGCTTGTTAATTTCTGATGATTTCATTGAGCTGGTGTTTCGATGATTTGATTCATAGCAGGTGATCCGAATATTGCGAGAACGGTTTGATTTGTGAAGCGGTTGTTAAATAAGCTAAGGATCGTGTAACCTGGTGTAACCTATGTAACCGAAGCTGAAATTTGGGAGGGCGGCTCAAGGGAGAATGCTGAAGACGCCTGGGTGATCACTGATCAGCTAAGTGAGCTACAAAGCCATTTTCATTCCTATTCAACGCAGGAAGCTGAAATTTGAGAGGGAGGGTCAAGTGGGAATGCTGAAGACGCCTGAGTGATCACTGATCAGCTGAGTGAGCTCCTAAGCCATTTTCTTTCCTATTTAACGCAGGATGCTGAAATTTGAGAGGGAGGGTCAAGGGAGAATGCTGAAGACGCAATGGTGATCACTGATCAGCTGAGTGAGCTCCAAAGCCATTTTCTTTCCTATTCAACGCAGGAAGCTGAAAGTTGAGAGAGAGGGTCAAGGGAGAATGCTGAAGACGCCTGGGTGATCACTGATCAGCTAAGTGAATTCCAAAGCCATGGAATGTGTTTTAGCTATGGACTAACTAGCCAAAAAAGCTAACGAAATTTCGTAACAAAATCTGGGACGACAACATGGATACCGATAATACGGAACTAAGGATCGTGTAACCTGGTGTAACCTATGCGATATTTTGTTATGACGCGGTTTATGAGTTATAAATATTTTAAGTTATTATCTCACTATTGGAAGTTAACCAATCTTCAACCTAAGATTGAAGACGGGTTTATGTGAAACGCGTGAGCAAAAACACATTCTGTGTTTTAATAATTTCGTCCGAAGTTGTAAATAGAGGTAACCGGGGGTCCGGGTTTTTTGTAGGCGATATTGTCCAGCTTTATTTCAATTATGTACCAAAGACTAAGTTTGATAGGTAATTTTCTGTAGATCAGTGATCTGGGTTGAAGGGCTTTCTAATACAGAAACAATAAACCTTCGTGTAATAATTTGCAGCGATATATTATAATAGCTTCATTATCTACTGTCATAGCTGTTTACAGAGTATGGAATCTAATACATTGAGCACCTGGATTTGTATAGAATGGTTAGTATTCCGGCTGTAAGGCTTAACTACACGTTGTCTACCAAACCTGAATATTCTTTACCTCTCGTTTCAGGTTACTCTGGCTACATCGAATTGGAAAAATGATGATGTTACTGATCGCCTACAAGTTGATAAGATTTAGGTGATGGGGAAAACAAACATCGCTCCATCACTTACACGAGCTACCACCGCTACGACAAACAAAATGGCCTGAAGGTGCTTCAGTTCGGGCGTACAATTATGTTAAATAAGCATGTTATTTTTTGTTATGTCTGAGGGTCATCACTCCATTTTTATCAGCTATTTCGGAATTTGATGTATGTTTCGGTGAAATTTCATTGCTCACAGTTACATACATGAATGAGCCGAACACAAATATAAATATGTACGCTACTTATTACATTTTAATAAAAGATTAATTCAATGATGAATCCGCCAAAATCAAGAAATATGAAGCGCAGCTCCTACCTTACAAATTACGACGCCTGCATCATAATAAAAATGTAGTTATATGGATGACCCTCGAAAGGTAATTTAATAAATTACAAAAAAGAAATGTATCATTATGCATTATGTTATTATTGTTACCTTTATTATTAATTTATGAAGCACAAGGAACCCCAAAGAAGAATTGGTGTTGAGGGTGTTTTGTACTGTATTCTATACCAAATAAATTTACTTGCCACGGTTATGTTACATTCTGTGTGTCGTTATTTCCACCTGGAAACCAAAAATTCCTCACTTAACATCACCAAATGGGCGAATTTCCGTTCCGTTAGTTTTTTCCCCGTAACAAATTAGGTTTATTATGTTCACTAATGAACCTTTGTAATTAACCAAGAAAGAATGTGTGTTCAAAATTGTGCTGAAAATGTACTTAAATTTCATTTCTATTTGCTTTAGAATCGATTAAAACAGCCAAAACTCCCCTGGGGGCAAGCTCCCTAGATCTCCAGTTACTTCTATTTACATACTTCGAATGAAATGATTGAAACACACAATGTGGCTGTAAGTTGCTGAAGAACGCTCGAATTAAGCTCAATTTAGTGGAATTTGGGTAGATGTTTCTGCAAAAAATATGGTATCATTGGAATGTTGACTAATAACCTTTTTCAAAATTATACCTTGTTATAAAACCAAATATGTAAATGCATGTCTAGCGATTTTAGCATGATTAATGAGCAAAAAGTGCTACCTCCAAACTCGTCCTTATTTTCAGTTATCGTGAGGAAAATTTCATATTAATTTGATGCTATCGTGACTGTTAAATTGTAGGAGAAAATTTGCTAAATAACAAGAGAATTTTACGGCCGATGTAGTCAACATTTCTTTGGCCAGCACATGACACCTGTGGGTTCATTGATGCGTGTATCAACCACTCGACCCGTCAACTGTAGGTACCAGGGTTAACGAAATAGAAAAACGGATACAGTCTAGCGGCGAACAGTTCATCTCGGGGGGGGGGGGGGGGGGGGTGTTCAAGGGGTAGTCGCGGAACAGTGGAAATCCTTCGCCGTGCATGTCGGGGTCAAAATCCCCGCAGCACAAGCTTAGCTTAAAGAGGGCTCAATCCGTTATCTTTTGTACTGTTACGTCGTTTTTTCTTAATAAATACATTAAAATGAGAACCTCTCCCATGTGGTGCAGCAGTGTCCTCAGAATCAAGGTGGCCGCATTCTACATCATGATGCGGTGGCCAACCAAAGAGCACCCAACCAAGCGCAACCTGAGCGCTTTGTCGTTCAGCGGTCGGGATATCGAAAGGGAGACACTTATATCACATGCCAAGTGACCGGTGCAAGAAACCGGATATGGTTGCCGTTAAACCCGAAGTGTCTGCTGTAATCCTGGATGTTTAGTTTTCAGTGGTAGGGTGGACATGGAGTAGACCTGGCGGACTAAGATAAATAATTATGTCAGTAAAGACCTGCCGCAAGCGATATCCGAGCTAAAAGGATTGGCGACAAACAACATCAAGGTCTTGGCTGCGACCGTATCGCGGCGCGGGGTGTGGTGCAGGAAAAATGCCACAGAGTTACTGCACCGTGGTATCACCACCAGCGTCCTGAGGGCTGTTACTTAAACTGGTGGCATAGGGGCACTTCCTTTCATACCACTCTCCCTCCTCGTCCTTCAGCTTCCTTGACCCCATGAGCCGCATAGAGTAAAACTGGGCGTTCTCCCCACTCTTTCGGTTTAGTTTTTTCGTTTTCGATAAATAGTGTCCCCCCCTGCTCTTTTGAGAGGAGTTTTATATTTTAAAAAAATTCTTCGATAGCTTTTCAACAATGCGAGGACTTGATTTTCAATTTCTCTCAAACGGAAGTCGAAGGAAATTTTTGGTAAATAAATTGATTTAATATTTACATTCAATTCCCGGTATCATCTTTATAGTGATGATGTTACCATTTACTTCAGATATTGATCCTATGCTTTCATGAATTCTTTCTTATCACAAACGATGCCCACAGTAAAGTTCAACCAAATAGCAAATCTTATCTGTGGAAAAAATGGTTTACTAGTGGTCAGTCACTAATAGAACACTGAACATTTTTTAAACTTTGCTATGGCGTGAGAGAGTAACGGCTAAAAGTCTCAGTTTTATTCATACAAAAATTTTATTCATTAAAGAGCTTTTCAGGAAGAAAACTATGTAGATATCTAAGTTGAGGACCATTTTAATACATTTTCTTATTCTAAAATTTATGGATCTGCTTAATAAATAAAACATTTAAATGCTTGTAAAATAATAGAATGTTGTATAAGAAGAATGGAATTACAAGATATCAGGAATAATTCGTATTTAAAATAGAATTTCCCAAAACGCATCATGGCCAGCAATCTTATGACTTATGACTATATATAGGTGAACTTACATTGTTTTACCAATTACTATCAATTTAGCATTATATTATAGTCAGAACTAGAAACTTTCACACTGAAACTAAAGAGTAGGTATTCAATTAAAAAAAACTATTGAGTAACTATATACGATATGGGCATATGACGAATGCGACAAATATCTTAATTTCTCAATGAAAACATAGGAGATTGCAATGTTAAATCGGTTAAATATTACCTGTATAATATATGACAGTATATTTTAACAAAACATTTTGGAAAAACAAGAATGTACAACACAAATCTAATTTTTATATTTCAGTTATGTCTATTTTAGTTATAATTCTGAAATCTTTTTGTAATTTAAAAATGAATCGATTTGTTGCACGATGCTTTCTTGCGCCTGGTCGAATCAACTTGAAAACATCTGGAACTAGTTGACACACTTGAGCTGTGGGTCATTTGAACCTACACTTATCTTAAGATGAATTTCAGTCATTTATCTTAGAATGAATAGATTTTAGCTCTCAGCTAAAATCCCTCTCCTTGTTTCTTTAAGGGAGTTTTGATGTTCTAGATGTGTTTTAGGAATTGCATTCCTGTTGTGAATTTAAAATTAGATATTCGAAAAGAGGTTATATGTTCTAACTTATTAATATAGCTCTAGTGAATTTATACTTAGTAGAACTTGGATACTGAATGAGGTTATAGGTTGAGATAGGATCAGCCTGATGGCAAAATAGACTACCACCAGATAGAGATAATAGACTGAGAGGTCTACCACCCTTTGTTCTCACTACCAAATAGAGGTAGGCGAGCTAGGCGACTCCTTATCAATCACCATACGCCTTGCAGGAAAAATTTTACAGACTTTGGGGACTAGTAACAATCACCGATCGGTCTGAGTGGGAAGTATACTCTGATTAGGGTGACCACTAAACCATCACTATGCACTTAGAGCAAGGAAAGAATGTAAGAAGGATATGGAGCAACGAGTATATGGTTGAACAATATAAGAGTTTAGATGTGAAACGAATATGAGTGTGATGGGGGTCTGGTTCCTTTATATTTATACCTATTTCCCTTCCTAGGCACTTATCCCGATCGGCAACGGTCGGGAAAGGTATGGTACCCCATTATATTTGTTTATTGAGTTAACCACAAATACACGTTAAATGAATTTCAAAACCCACGATGCTCAAGTTCGAAATGTAGCTGATTCCCTTTTAGGGTGCTTCTTGATTTTTAGCTACAGTTTTGAGAATTGACAGACCTAATATCCAACATATATATAACATCTAACATATATAACAACTATTGTGCTATGAAATAGGTAATAAAAGTTTCATTTTTGCTTCCTCACTACCGAAAGTGGGAAAGCTTTGTGTTCGAGCTAGAAGTCGAGAAAATGTAGGTCCTCCAAAATCAAAATATATACTCGCTGACCAATTTTGGTTCCCAATGAATATGGCTGTGTGTCTGCGGCAATTTCTTGTCCTTACCATACCCAAAACTATATAAAATGTTATTCCGATTTGGATGAAATTTTCAGATGCGGGTTGCTTAGATAGCTCCGTTTAAATTTCATTGCCATCGGATCAATAGTAGCTAACGCGCGCGTACGTGCAAATACAAATTTCTTTTAACGATCTATCAAATCGATTTCGTTCAATTTTGGAGAGTAGTTAGGAATATTTTTCAAGATGGTGCCCTACGAACTTTATCGCGATAGGTTGAGTAATAATTATTGCAAAAGCGCAAAATTAAAAGTGTTTGACAAAGTTCAGAACAGGTTCTTCACGTCCATGTTACAATAAGCGAAGAAGCCATACTGCCCAACCAACTAGGTAGATATTCTCACAAAAATTTGCAACGAACTAGATGAGTTATACTATTTACGTACAATAAATTAAATTCCAATTTATTGTGTAACCAGTACGTAGCATTGTATATAAAAACACTCTCCATCTTCCATACTGATAATTATTTATAATTAATAATCAATAACTAACAAGGTTCGAGATATAACCATAGGCGTAGTACGCAACATAGGTGAAAAAGCTCCATTTCAGAATTCCTTGTATCATGTAGAGCCTGTAACATAATAAAATGATTAGTCTATAGAACTAATAAAATACTTTCCTTAATCTGAGCTGAAACTTGGAACTCTACGTAGGTACCCTTGGAATGCTAATACCCGCAATCATCAGCATGATTCGGTTTACTGATTACAGTCACCGCGTGGTCATCAATCTTTTATTACGTAGGAACAGTATGAATTAAATTTGGTGTTATCATTCGTTCCGATCATTTTAACTATGCGTCAAATAATAAATCTGAAAAGCACCGCTCCCACCAGACAGATTTCATCGATAAAAAAAAAATAATAATAATAATAATAATAACAGCTTTTAACCGTTGTTGGCCATTTTTAGTGATTTTTCCAAATTAGGTGTTCAAAGTGTGGGCAACGAACTTGAAATGAGTTGTGTCAAACCATATTATTTAAATGGGCCTAATTAATGTGATTGTATCCCTCATACGATTACGATTTTTTTAAATTGTAACATTCAATCTTTCAAGTGACTTTGGCTTTGGCCTTGACCGAACAACAATGGCAGAAAACTTACGAAATTATGTCACTAAAGGTTGCCGCAGTGTTGATGCTTTTCACCCACAACTCCCGCAATTTCCGCTCCACGAAAATTGTTCACCATACGCTGGAAAGCTCAAATCGCTTAAATTTCCGTCTTTTTTTCCTATAAGGAAGTTTTGCAATTTTACTAGTGTTCACTCAAGATTGATTTAATAATTTGCATTCCTATACAGCTCATGATGCTCAAGTTCGAAATATTACGTCCTGTAGTTATTTGCGTTTCATTTAATGAAATTAGTAAGAATCTGAGAAATATCCTGGGTTACAAAAATCATGGGTAAAGTCTTACTGGAAACTGGTTCTGATTTCTGGTGTTGACATCTATAAACTCATTTGTGAACCCTTCAAAGCCTAACGGGGTTTTTGCACTCCGCTAATGGTTGCGGGTTCCTCGGAAGCACAAGCAACCAAAAGTTGCAACCCCAAAAGCCAACCTAACAGTGCTTACAACGTTTTGTAGTTTGTTCCGAACATCCGATATCCTTTCTGCCAGGACTTTAATAAACTCGATTGATTTTGCTCTGGTTTTTGAAAATTGATGTCCAGAATCTAAATAAATATTGTCAACAGGTGAGTAGAGTGTTTTCCCTTTAAACAAATAAGCTAAAACAAAAGTAGAAGTAATCTATAAAGTATGAGGCTTTTTTCAAACGCCTAGGCTTTACCTTGTCTGAACAGTGGAGGAAACCATATTCCATATCCCAAGTGGTACTGTGGATGAAGGTTAAAATAAAATTTTCAGTCATATAAGCGGTTACCTTCCGACTCAGGGGTCCTCGCAAGCGAATATTGGGACTGGGTGTTGACTATGGTTCTCTAATGAGAAGACTAAAGGAGTGTAGGAATGATCACAGAAGGAAACACAACATACTCTTCAAAAAAATTAATTTAAAGAAATCCGTAGAATTAAAATACTGCAAAGTTCTTGCAGTGCTATATTTACCTATCAGCTTTCTTCTTGGCAAGTGGTATTGTCGACGAATCTTCATTCAGCAAGTGTAGTCTGCCGCCAAGTGCTGCGATACGGAAGTACTCCAGTGGCACAATATCGTCGAAGCTGAAAATAATATCATCGTTTCTTGAAGTGCTCCAAATTGATTTTATTGTCCAAAATCAATTGCTCAGTAACGTTAAACAACGGGTCTCCTAAAATATATCAAATCTGCTTCTTTTTAGTAGCAAAAACCAGTAGTTCCACATTTTAAGGCGAGTTTAACCTGAAATCGAAATCCTCCTTATCTGCAGGTAGCACAGCATCATTGAGGGCCCGGAACTTCCTGTTGTGGAATACCCACTCTTTGGTAGTGAAATAGCCTAAAGCGAGCATTGCGTTATGCACCTTGATCTGTATTTTCAGCAACCTGAAAATCAAATGCGTGAGGGAAATATTCATTTTTTCGTGGCTAAATCACAGGATCATTTGCATAATTAGTGGTGTACCACGAACCAAAGAATATGAAATACACTAGATGACTCTACTGAACCCAACTCGCAAGCAAGGAAGCACAGGGCTTTGCAGCCTAAGGATATGGGATATCACTATTTGATGGAACACTAAAAAAATCGCTCACCACTCTTGTGCAACAGCTTTAATTAACAATAACAGTTATAGGAACATTAAAGAAACAAATGGTCAACAAGTTTGGTGATCTTAACGGATGAGTCAATGCATACCTAATGGAAAAGTGGGCAATGCCTTTTATGATTGGACGTCTATAGTAACTCGCGAAGTCATTTTGTAGCAACCACACTCGACCTAGTGCGCAGAATCCTTCGCTATACACAGGGCACTACGATATGCTAATGAAGTGGGAGGTTCTCATCCTGTAGCCATTGTACTAACGGATTCACAGAATGTTTCGTCAAACTTAACAGTACATCACTTTCTTCAAGACTCAAAGCTGGTCACACACGAGCGTTCCAAATGGAGTGGCGTGGCGCGAAGCCGGGCGGTATTGGAGCGACGAAGGAAAGGGTCGGAAGTTGGGGTCACAGACGATCACTCCACTCCATTGTCGCATTCACGGCCAGCATCAATAAAAATAATCGAAACTTACCAGAAAAATGAAATGAAATGAAAATGAAATTTATTCCTCCAACATTACAAGAACACATTTGTGGTAATGAGTATAGAAGAAAAAAGAAGTGTAAAATACTATTTGATTGATCAGATCCACTTAAATGACTAGAATTTCCCCACACCGTAGAACATTGTTCCGTGCTAGGGAACCTTGTTCAGTTCCTTCCTAAATGAACCTCGCATAGAGTTCAACTTTTTCAGAACCACATCCTTCGTGGCCGTGGTATCAACCGTTTTGAACAGTGACAAGGCTTTCAAGGGCCAGGTTCCTTTTCACCTTGTCGTGGTAATACGGATCTCACTGGTTTTCCATAAGCAACTGTGCTCCCTATACATAATCAATAACCGAAATTACGAAATCGCTGTTTGAAGCACTCATTTCCGTTTGATGACAATGTAGTTCGGGTAAAAATCGTGAATGGAGCAGCCAAAGAGCGGAGACCGAGATCCAGTGTTGCCGAATGCTCATCATCAACTGAGACGAAAACGAGCGCGCTTCGACATACACGATCGCGCCATCTGTCCGTCCCGCTCGATCGGGTTTTTCCACACACGAGAAGTTGGCGCGATGGAGTTTTGGCGTGGCACGATGGCTTTTGGATCTGTTGCAATTCCATCACGCCTCGTCCGTCGCTCCAATCATGATCGGGTTTCGCCATACACGTCATTCCATTGGCGCGCTACCAAGCCATTTGTCTTGTTGGAACGCTCGTGTGTGACCAGCTTTACCCCAAGCGAAACTGGCACAATCAAACGGATAATAAATCTTGGAGACGACAAAAGAGGAGGGAAGGGGATTTGTTGGATTTGGATTTGTCACACTTGAGTAACAGGAAATTCTACAGCTGGTAGGCATGCAATCCTTGCTGCAATCAAACCGGAATCATATTCAGATCCTCCATAGCTCCTTACCCCAAACGAGAACATTCAAATCATCATGAACATAATGGAAAAACAAGTTTTTAACCTATCCTTTCAAAAATAGGTTCACAGAACTTTTCTTTGTTATACCTATAAGAACTCAATGGTTTAATAACTTCCCTGGAATAAAACCTAAAACATTTTTGATTAATTAGTTTGACTCCAACATTGGGCGATTTATAAATGACCATGGTGCAACCAGGGAATACCGGCACAAGATCGGCAAATCCGACCGGCAAATCCCCAATGCCGTTTTTTCACATCATGTGAGGAAATCACCCTGCACTTGATCCTTGAGTGCAACAAACTCTAAAGCAATAGAACACTTGCTGGTAGCTCTAACGACTGCCAACCCACCCATCCTTGACACGATTCTGGCTAAGGAAAATAAGGATATCTATAGTTTAATTTGTGATGTTATTATTCAAATTAACATCTCATTTTAACTGCAAGGTTGTTATATTTATTTCTAATGCTCAACATAAGAGGATGACCTGGAAGCTCAAATGCACCAGGTATAACCTAGAGGTCAGCAGTTTCAGAAAACGGGAAGGGGAAACTATCCATATCCATCACACTTTCGGAGCTTTCAAAAACTCCGTGTGGGGGTGGATGAGGAAATAATGGAGGAAAAGGCCCGCAGTAGGCAGAGCAGGGGCAACAGTTAAATTTTAATGGCAAGAGTTAATTATTTTGTGCCCAGTTTGCCTATAAGGGCAGGGCGAAGTGAAGGGGCACCAAGATAGTCAAGATTAGAGGGTGGGACTGGTTCGAAACCATGACCTGCTACCATGTAACATAGGTGGTGGAATGGAGCAGGTATCCCTTCCAAACGTTGAATCTATTAGCCTGAAACATCCAAGGGATGACAGAGTAACCTCGGGGACGGCAGTTTAGGACATGGGAAGAGGGACTGTCCACTTCCATCACAATACTTGATCATACTTCAGTGGCATCAGGTGGGAAAATCCATGGGGGAAACAGATGATCGGGAAAGGGAACATAAAGTAACCAACTAATTGTATCCTACAATTACTTGCAAAAGGCTTTTGAGGTGTAAATTAGGATTTAACAAATAGTATAACTATTCAAAACAAACTTATTGGTTACAATTTTTTGTACTAGATGAATAAAATAGCAATTTGATACCAAGCATACTATTTCTGGAAATTCACATCATCCAGAAAAATATGTAGGCCCAACCCAAAACGAACCCCGAGGCAGTGACAACCGTTTTGTGACATGCGGAGACAAGTACAAGAAATGAGAGATTTTTCAACATCTTAATAACCACAAATATTCAGAGCTTCGCTTAAAATGTATTGTTTCCTGGAACTCGTAGACAGTAACTTTTCTGTTTAATTCAATAGGACCGGAACTGGTTGTACTGATAAAACTATTCTCTTCTTTTTCCTCAAAACTTCTACTGACCACAATAGACATGCACATTCAGTACACTCTGACATGACTAAATTAAATGAAACGGAGAAAAACGCGAAGCAAACTATATTCAAAAGTTTTCGAAAGAGTGAAGAGAAGTCTCAAGACTGATAACGTATCGTACGTGGTAACATAACGTTGGCGTTTAGAAGCCCATTTGAAACAATTACAAAACGAATCTGACGAATCGGAAATTTTGAGGTACGTGAATTGACTTACTATATCGACAAATCGTTCTCGATATCATTATGGAGAATAATCATTTAACCATACAAGTTAACTCAACGTCATACCATTCGGAACGACCTTTCGATTTTCGATAGTTTCGATACGTACCTCTGTTTACCTATCCAAAGGTCATCAGACAGGTGCTGCTGCGAGCAGTCTCGAACTAACTTGTTTGTCATACCTATTTTTCTGCATTCACATCTCTAAGCAGATCAGGGAAATCTTTGAGTCTTCATCTGTGAATGTACTTCTGTGATATATTTGTTTTATTCATGCAGAAGATGAAGTCTTGCATGTCATGCCAACAAATCTGAATGTGCTTTGCCTGTCGCCAGAGTAGAATCCACTTATCAGCAACCAATATAAAATCCCCTTACAGAGACATTAATCTCAAACCAAAACTTCTGTTCTAGCTTTCTGGTTATTTAAGATGCAACCTGCATTTATTTAAAGCTCAAACAAGTCAACCCAAAAAATATCAAAATAAATAGGTAGGTACCATAAAAAATTTCGTTTCACAAAAACAAATGTTTGCATCTTAAAAATTAAATTAATTTATTCAATGTCTCAGAATGGAAGAAAAACTTAGTTGTCTTTCTTCTAACTGGCCCAATCCCTCTTTTAATTTTCCCTGAATATACGCCACTGAAATATTTATTAGGTACTCACAATTCCACTTAATTTGTTCAAGGCTATTCATACATTAATTACAATGGTTAAATAAAATACTAATAAATTTTAAAAAAAATAGAAACAAATAACACTCACAAAGGCGTCCTTCCTAAAATCCTTAGAACCATATCGCCAACAAGGGCAAAGAGAAAATGACTGAAAAATGCCCGAATTCTATAAACGCCAAAGCTGGCCGTCAAGTCGTAAGATGGAGTCCATAAGATTTCGTTTATGGGGCACTCTTTGTGGACAATTTTACACATATCGATGAGTTCCCTGTTCGAAATACTGGTACTTGAGGTAGACGATGCATTGTACACACTAAGCTCACCCAATCGTTTGGATTCACTGCAAGAGAAAACAGTGATTAGCAATCTACGGTGACTTTTGGTTAGCTAGAAATAAAAGCTAGAAACAGAAATGACAGTGTTAAAGTAGCGGATAGGATAGTGAAGCATTATTCTATAATTCTTATCTTTGAAGAAAAGAAAATTTTGTTCGTATTCTACAATTAAAGTTCCATTAATGCAGCATGATCATTTATGAGCAAATTTTCGTAAGTTATGCTGAGTTGTTTTGAAAATTAAACACTTTGTGTGCATACAAATTGATAAACATCAATTTATTTATAACAAAAAACTGTTCTAAATAATGTCCTGCTATTTAAACTAATTTTTGGATTCTTTTTCATATTGATTTGTTATTTTCAATAATGAACCTTTGTAAACGACCAAGACAAAAATCATGCAATCCCGTCCTAAAATTTGTTGGTTAACGTATCAAGGTCCGTACAATCCACAAATCTAATAAAAATAATCCGCCGCGTGCCGTCCAGGGGCTTGCCCACTGACGAGGTGCGGAGCGCCGAGTTTTTGAGTAACATTTCGCTAAAAATAACAATAATAATAAAAAAATAGAATAAAATAAAAATTAAAAAATAAAATATAAATTTAATGTTTCTTAGCCATTTTTAGTGATTCTTTTAGAACATCTATTGGGCTCAAAAAGTACTGTCCAATAAACTCGCCCTTTCTTTAAAATACTTGATTTTGCTGTTAAAAAGACATCCCTTTTTCCACAGAGTTCTCTCGATTTTCAGAGAAAATAGGTACCCATTAAAAACGCTGCAAATAATTACAGGCTAATTATTTCTCTATTAGAAAGCCCTTCTAATAAACGGAGTTTAGGGTACCCTATCAAAATATAACTACATAGACGTTGGCCAACAGAAAAAAGTGCGTAGATGCAAAACTCAGTACTCCTCGCCTCCCCAGGGGGCAAGCTCCCTGAACCCCCGGTTACCTCTATCTACATACTTCGAATGAAATTATTGAAACACAGAATGTGTTTTAGCTCACGCGTTCCACATAAACCTGTGAAACCCGCATATAAGAACGACTCAGGTTTTGCGGTGTATCTTATCACTACTAGTGTCAAGTTCTTTTACTTATTTATCACCAGCACAACGACTCACCACCAGCTTAATGAAAGCATCAGAAATTAACAAGCGGCTGGAATCATGTTCACAATACCAATAATTGAGAATGATCACCACTGTGTAAACAATTATTCAATAACCATGCTCATAACTCAGCTTGTTGGCCACGCACTTCGCAGTAGTTAACATAATATGAATGGATAAATCGAGAGCTTTCGAACGAATGGTCAAACGAATTTTGTGGGATGGAAAATTACGAAGTACCATTCCTCTAGCAACGACTCGTTTGTAACCGAAATCATCAGAAATTGTTGCAACACATTTCCGTTACACATAAACGTTTCGTTTTTCGTTGCCCATGGCAAACGTTTTCGGTTGCCATGGCTAAAACACATTTTGTGTTGAAATACTGCCTCAACTGCGATATGTACCCATGACCGCCAACATTGAATTGCGACGCTCTACTCACTGTGCTACCGCCTTCCTTGTAACTACCAATTCACAATTTCCCTAATTGTAATAATGTAACTTCAAATAAATATCCCCTTATGGGGTAAGATCGGGTAAAAGTATAGCATCCCAAGTGGTCTTATTCTATTTATTGAACTAGTATATATTAAAATCAGCTAAAATGACCCTTTCACTCCGAAAGTTGTTGCAATATGGATTTTTGTTTTTACATCTCACCCTTCAAATTTTACCCCTTGAGGTTGACTGTGAGTGATGCCTAGGTTAAATGCGCATCCCCAATGTATGATTTAAACAGAACACACGTAATTTCCGAATCAACGGTCCAAATTTACTGATGTTTTCTTTTTTTCATGGCAGCTTTGGGAAGTTAGCCCCCAGATCATCATATGTATTGGGTATACGTTGCTGAATATTGACCTTACCTTTCTGATCCTTTTTTCCACGCTGCAACAATCATGCCTTTGATGGCTAAATCAACAGCCATATAATCTGGCACGAGATCAGGGGCGCAGAGGCTCACCCTTACGACACCTTTCCCTCCGGCAACCACCAGTCCGATGGGACCGTTGAAGTTGTCAACCCATCCCGGCATCGGCTCTTTCCACGTGGAGATAACTGCATAGAAATGAAATAACAATGTAACAAAAATAGCGCGTACAGTATTTAGTTCATTGGAATGTGTAATGAAGGAACTATACTTATAATCAATTTTATTGAATCGAAGACACAGTTAAATTATATATTATATTCGAATATGTTGGTGGGGTTGGTAGGGTTCCACGTATACACATGTGCAGTCGCCTCTATTAGCTACAGGGCAATGCAGTGTTTTGGTATTTAATCTCCCAACGGCGTTTGATTGCTTTGCAGCATGAAGAGAAAATATTTTGAAATTTTCAAACTTGAAACCAACGCAAATGATTCCAGAATTGTATTGAAGCGCTTTCCGAGCCTGAGGGTCTTAGCTCAAGGTAATCGTGCAGCCCTTGATATGTGCTTTTTTTTTTGTCTGGGAGAAAACTAGTGCGAGATGTAATCAATCTTTGTCACTTTTACCAAAATCGGGTGAAAATATTGAGTGATTCAGGTTGCTCGGATTGTGGAAACAGATACACGTTTATATACTGACTGACACATTTGACTGACTTGTTCGTTGATTTTGTAACAATAAGTACGAGCACCATTAGGTAGCTGTCTCGAATTTTCATCGTAATCTATATTAATAAAATCGTAAGTATGTCTGTCTGTATATAATTAAATAAACTGGAGCTAATATTGGAAGGGAATGTTTAAATACATTCGCTGACTACTTCAAGTTTTCCAATCTAACTCTTAGGGGGTATTTGGAGGGAGGAGGGAGGGGGGTATCATGGACATCACTGAATAAACTGGGGACCTGATTGCTAAAATATTGTGATGAATAGCATATAGAAACGAATGTTGTTGCTATATTCATTAACTAGTTCGTATGTTTGTTGGTAGTCAATAAAAAAAAGTGCAGTTCTATTGTTCAACCATACCAGAACTAACTTATTTATAACAAAGTATCATAAAATTGGTGTCAAAAGTGGTCTTCCAGTATGTTCACGCGCTCACGCTCACGCCTCGATCTCTGCAAGGGGTCCACAGGAGAGAGAGATAAAGGTGAACGAGTAGTTGCTGAGAATTCTCACGTGGAGATGCGGCTCCTGTTAACTAAGGATAACTGTTTGTAGGGCCGAAATGCAGAGTATGATCCAGTCTGAACTAGCAGGGATACGTGAAGCCTTGTCTGTGCTTATGCTCAACATGCCTTCTAACTCCAGGAGTGATCGGGCACCGCCACTTGAACATCGGTGGCAAGGAGGCTCATTAAGTCTAAAACTAAAACCACAAATGTACGATGGAGGAGAGGAATGGGAACCTTATCGAGCATAATTCGAATTGATTGCTCGTAAGGAAGGCTGGAATGACGACCAAAAAGCGGCAGTGCTTGGAGCCTCACTCAAAGGTCCAGCACTTGATTATTGACAGAGCTCGAACCAGATACGAGTTATGTTGAATTGGTTAGAGCTCTTGAGGTAAGATTGGGCAATACACATCAGACGACCAAAAACCTAGCATTGCTACAAACCAGATCGCAAGACCGTACTGAAGATATTAAAACATTCCATCAGGCCATCAAAGATCTCGCTCGCCGTGCATGGCCTAATGTGAGAGGAGGTGCTGCAGAGAATACGGCAATTTTCCATTTCGTGAAATGGTACTTGCAACAAATCCTAGGACCATGGCTCAAGCACTTGAAGAGGCAGTACGTATGGAAGCTGTACTAAAAGTTTCTAGACCACACCATCAAGTTAGAATAAGTGAGGCAGTGGAAGGTTCGTTGCCTGCACATGAAACATTGGCGTTACAAGCTACTCTTAATGTGAAGAATCCAAAGGAAATTCCTAGAAGAGATATTGTTTGCTGGAGGTGTGACAGGCGAGGACATGTTGCTTTTTATTGTCCAGACCGCCAGAAGAGGAATCCGGGAAATGTCAGACGGTCCGACTGAAGGGCCTTGGTCAGACCGTAATGCATCAGGCCCACGCTAGAGTTGTAGCTACCCAGACTACAATAGAAGATTTTCCAACTCACTATGTCAACCCCACCTCGTCACTTGTTTTACGGGGTTGTGTGAATGGGGTAGACTGTGATTTAATTGTTGACACAGGCCCGAATCGAACGATATTAAGCCTAGAAGTTGTGAAGAAATCTGGAGCCCATGTCGACGCCACTGGACCAGCCTATATCAGGTCGATCTCGGGAGAACGACTGCCAGTTAGTGGGAAAGCCATGGTGTGGTTTGATGTGGGGAATGGATCAAGCCGTTCACAAGAGGTTCTGGTTGCAAACATTCAGGAAGATTGTGTCCTGGGCTTAGATTTCCTGATTGCCTATAACTGTCTAATTGATCCAGCAAACCAGTCAGTCATGATAGCAGGTGAATGAGTGCAACCAATAACAGCGTGGGATGCAGCAGTTGCAGAGATGGGAGAAGAAGATGATGAACTACAAGAATTAGGTGCAGTTGAGACAGCATCTCAAGAAAGAACTGGTGACGAACCTTGGCCAACACATCTTCAGGTACTGATGCAGAGAGCCCCTGTTGACCTGTCAAAGGAGAAGAATAGGACAGCTAGACTACTGTTGAAGGAGTTTGCTGATATTTTTGGAGTGAATGGTGCTGACATGGGAAGTTTTCAAGGAGTTTCACATGCTATTGACGTGGGGAATAGTAATCCAATAAAACAATCTCCGAGGCGAATTCCACCCGATCGGTTGGAGGAAGTGGAGAAGTTGGTCACTGAAATGGAGAGTAATGGGATAATAGAACCCTCAGTCAGTCCATGGGCCAGTCCTGTAGTAATGGTGAAAAAGAAGGACAGAAGCACCAGGTTTTGCATTGATTATAGGAAGTTAAATGCTATTACCAAGAGAGACTCTCATCCTATGCCGAGACTTGCAGACCTGGTGGGGGCCTTAGAAGGAAGCTCTTGGTTTTCTTCACTCGACCTACTGAGCGGATACTGGCAAATACCAATGGTGGAGCATGATAAAGAGAAGACGGCCTTTTGCACGCCCCGAGGCTTATGGCAATTTAAAGTAATGCCGTTTGGGTTGTGCAATGCTCCCAGTACATTCCAGAGAGACATAGGAGGGATTCTGAAAAATGAGATACACTCTGGAAGGGTTAAAGTTTACCTCGACGATATTTTGGTCCACAATAGTACGTTTGAAGACCACGTGGACTGGTTAAGACGGGTTGTTACTGTTTTCAGAAGTGCAGGTGTGAAACTGAATCCGAAAAAGTGCAAATTATTTCAGAGAGAGGTGAGTTACCTTGGGGTTGTAGTTTCAAAAAATGGGATCGCCAGAGATCCGGCCACAATCAAACGGGTTCTTGAATGGCCACGACTATCGTAGGTTCATTCCAGAATTCGCCAAGAAAGCTGCTGCACTATATTCATTGCAGAAACCAAAGACTGAGTTTGAATGGGGTCCAGACTATAAACGTTCTTTTCATGATATTAAAGCTGCATTGACGAATCCACCAGTTTTGGGCCATCCGATTCCCGGGGCACTTTTTGTGCTTGACACTGATGCAAGTGACAAGGCTCTGGGGGCAGTGTTGTCACAAGTCCAAGGGGAAAAAGTTGTTCTGGCCTTCTATAGCAAATGTCTTTCCAAGGCTGAAAAAAACTATTGCGTCACCAGGAAAGAACTGCTGAGTCTTGTATGTGCCCTACGTCATTTTGATTGCAATGGTCTGAGCAGTGGTGAGCCATTTTTGGTTCGCACAGATCACGCATCACTCCAATGATTGCAGAATTTTCGTGAACCTGATGGGCAGTTAGCCCGGTGGTTAGAATTACTTTCTCCGTACAATTATCAGATACAACATCGACCAGGGGCCCCAACATCAGAATACAGACATTGTCTCGTCATCCATGTGTGGAAAAGGGGTGCGACTACTGCCAGCGTCAGGAGGAGAAAACGGCCAAGAAAGAGGTTGACGCTCGATTAACTCAGGTGATAGTGGAAAAAGACTGGCAAGCACAACAGAAAAAATACGAGGATATTGCCCCAGTGTATGCTTGGATAGAGGCAGGATCACAACCAACATGGCAAGAAGTTTCGAGCTATGGACCAGTAACGAAGTCTCTTTGGGCAATGCTAAACGCTCTTGAGTTGTCCAATGGGTTGCTAATTCGGAGATGGGAAAATGAGAATGGCTCGAGAACCAGAGAACAGGTCATTGTTCCTAGGGAACTTCGCCAATGTGTTTTATGGGAAGCTCATAATTTTGGTCATTTTGGGAGGAAGCGAACACTGAATGAAGTGAGGTTGCGATATTACTGGCCAGGAATGACTTAAGATGTTAGATTGGTATGTGCAGCCTGTCAAGTTTGTGGAAGAGGGGGAAAGGGAAAATCAATTCAGAAAGCACCCATGCAAACTTACGTCACAGGGTCCCCCTTCGATCGTATTTGTGTAGATGCTCTTGGCCCATTACCTACAACACAGGCTGGCAACTGTTACATAATAGTAGCTGTTGATGCCTTTACAAAGAGGCCAGAGATATTCAGGCCGTCACTGTAGCAAGAGGTCTAGTGGACAGTGTGTTCTCAAAGTTCGGTTTCCCCAGAGAAATACACACGGATCAAGGCACTACTTTTGAAGCAGATATGTTCAAAGAGAGGCGTACACTCCTCGGGATATACAAAACGCGGAACAGCCCGTTGAGGCCTCAAAGTGATGGTCAGATTGAAAGATTCAATCGCACTTTATGGGAGATGCTGAAGAAAGTGGTTCAGGAGAATCAGAAAAATTGGGATCAATTTCTTCCCTGTGTGTAATCAGATCCATAGGGGTGTCTCAAAATGTGATGGGTGAGGGGGGGCTTGCTTATATTCAAGTCAACCTGTGCAACGCACGGGCGAACCAGCTAGTGGTATATAAATCATTAAGAAATTTTATTTTTATATGACTTGAGGAAGACAACTTTTTGTGGCGAAGTCGCTACATCAATTACTAACCCAAAGAGGATCCAATGCAAATTTTGACACATTGACCTACTTATTAGGTACAAATTAAACTAGTAAGCTGATATGAGTAGTTTCACACGTTGTAATTATATAGCACGTCCCAGAGAGGTTCCATTCCAAATATCAGCACCGTAGGTTGATCAAGACAGAAGTTAGCGTTTTATAATTGGGTCACGCTGTTTAGTAATAAAGACCAAATTTCTTGACAGGGTCTTTGAGTAGAGAGTCAGGGAAAGAATGACTTCATCATCGATGTTAGTTATGTTAGGGTGATAGGTAGATAGTAGTGCAAAGGAACTTCAGTGCCTACGAGAGAAAATTAATTGGTTTTTAGTTCAGTTCATTGTTACTATTCATTCGAAAGCAATAAATTGTGAATATTCTGTGAATTTCAAAAAATGTGAACTATCACACAACTGTCATTATCAACCATGATTGTAATTAAGAACCCGATTTTGATAAGGTGAGCATACCAACAGTATTAAGACCCAAATGCGATACATTTCACCCGGAAATGATAATTTTGAGATATAATTGTGAGATATCACAATTCTGTCAATGTGATCACAAGAGAGGGAGGTAAAAACGAATGTGGCAAATGAGTGAGGTCATCATAGACATCATAGACTCCCGGACACATAAACCCATTTACAGAATTTTATAAAAGCACCTACCATGCAATACTTACCGATAGAAGGACGGAATATTACTGAGGGAACCCGATCTTTGTAGTCGTTTACAATCTGTTCCGCTAGTCCTTTTGTGAATACGTATGTGTTAGGGGCGAAATCTGTAAAGCTGTCGACATAGAATTACGAAGAATTATTTGACAATTATCTGGTGTGTATTATCTGGAATTATCTAGAATAAATATTATTAAGAATCATCTGTGAATAAAATCTTCCTCCTGCAACTTCCTTCATCCCTAGTCGGGTAAAGCTGGGTGTCCTCCCCACTTTTTTTTATCTATTTTTTATTTTCTCAATTTAATGGTGTGCCCCCTCCCTCCGCCGCTAAAGGGAGTGTTCTATTGAAAAAAGAAAGAAGTTTCATTTCCCCAGCAACGGCTTGATTGTACGTGAAAATCAAAAGTAAAAATAAAATTAAACATATCCATGTTAAAGTTTGCCGGAAACAACGTGAGACTCCCTGTATAAAACTGTTATAAGTGAAAACTCTTGCATACGAGTCTGCAACACATTGGGACATTTTATGTCTTTAGTTGCAGACTCGTGTGCAAGCTCTAAGAGCCACTCAGCTGATCCGGACCCTGGGCATCGTCAAGTAAATGTCCTAAAGAGGCTACATACGAAATTACAGCTTCCTAGAGTGTAAAGCATAGAAATTAGCTTTAAGAGCCACTCATCTGATCCGAACCCTGGGCATGGTCAAGTAAATGTCCTAAAGAGGTTACATACGAAATTACAGTTTTCTAGAGTGTAAAGCATAGAAATTACATATTAAAATGATTTAACCACCGCTTCCCAAATCAAACCGTTCCCGCAATATTCGGTTCACCTGCTATGAATCAAATCATCGAAACACCAACTCAATGAAATCATCAGAAATTAACAAGCGGTTGGAATCATTTTCACTATATCAATTATTGAGAATGATCACCTGAGTGTGCACAATTATTCAAATAACCATGCTCATAACTCGCTTGTTGGCCACGCACTTCGCAGTAGTTAACATAATATGGTTGGACAAATCGAGAGCTTTCGAACGAATGGTCACCGAATTTTGTGGGATGAAAAACGACGAAGTACCATTTCCCTAGCAACGACTCGGTTGTAAGCGGAAATCATCAGAAAACCAACCGTAACTCTTTTTCTTAACGCTTTTTCTTGACTCTTTTTGATAACGCTTTTTTGGTTTATGTGCCAAAGTAAAGACATAAAATGTCAAAAAAAAAAAAGTGTGTGCGTCCTTGCTACTCGCAAAACGTCGACTTTACTGAAATGTTCAGAGAATGTGTGGGTTATCATGTAGATGGTTCCCATTCAGTCTTATATAGCATACAGATCAACACTGATCTGAAATTATAGTTTTCACTGCGTATGCGCAACAATAAAATCCATTAAAAACATCATTTTCTCAAGGCCTTTTCGTCTGATCTCGCTCAAATTTGGTAGGAAGTTGGGAAATGACGATTTGATTATCTCACTCGAGTTCCAACACGGTCGTCTGTCAAGCATCATTTCTTGTTTGCCCGATTGCGATTTAACCCAAACTCTAAAGGAGCCCGTCTTGGAATCTTTCAATTATTTCAGACATTTCAATGATCTATACACTCATGTTACGGAATCGAGAGAGCTGTGTGCTACATCCAACTCAGCAGACGTTTCTTTATTCTAGCGTCAGGAGTAATGATTTCTATCGTTTTGCGCTTACTGTTTACTAAGAATATCGAATGAAACTGGATCCACTTTTCCTGGCATTTCTACTGCTTTTCTCCAATCCATAGTTGCTGGGTACATTTTCTCATCCGTTTCTCCTCTCAAATGGCAGTTGCAGTAGGTCGTCGATACGTGCATGAACACCTGAATACAATACAATTTCATGAGGACCTGATTAAGAAAATGTGGATGAAAGTTGATTTTATTCAGCGCTGCTTTCCTTACAGCACCCAAAATTTTATAAAGATATAAAATTGAGTAAGCCCACTCTTTAGGTTTATTATTATTCATGATAAGCCAAGTGATCATGTGTCTCTACACCCAATGACTAACCATTGTCATGGAAGCTAGATTTCTGAAACCCCTTGAACCCGGCTCCACAGACAATTATCTACTAATAAAATAGGGCAGGTAGTATCATTGTTGGTAGGTTGAATAGGTAAATTAACTACTTGAGAAAAGTAGTGTGGGAGAAAAAAATCGTTACTTCAGCTTTTTTTTTTTTTTTTTTTTTTTTTTTTTTTTGGAACGAATTGAAACCAAAATTATGAACTCAAGGCAACCAAAAAAGATAAAAAATCACTGCAAATTATCACAAAAAGGTTTATTATTTCTGTACAGTTCTTCTCTTCTAAAAGTTTTTTCTTGGTCGACTACTAAGATCCATTATTGAAAATACCTAATTAGCCAAAATTACCAGGAAAAAGCAACGGTCTAGTGCCGATTCGGACAAGTGGAAGCCAAATCTGCCAGAGGTTACCAGGCTTATAAGGCCTCGTGCATATGGATTCCAGCACTAGCGATAGCGGCTAGCCTAAGCTATGGTAGTACCTAGGTTAATCTTTGGCAAGGAACAGTACTGAACTCTTCTTACTTTCACAATACAAACGTCTCCCAGAAACAATAAAATAATATTCGACCATGCAACGAATCAGCTTAGATACTAATTACTATAAAGGAACTTTCTTTTTTACCATGTCGTTGTGTATTACTTTTTTTCTTTTCATAAGGCTGTCCGTCCAGTTCACGCGATTTCGCGCGAAGAGGCGAAATCGCGCGAACGGTTCGCCTCCCTTTCAAACACACTGTTTTAACTGAGAGCCCGTCCACTGCAAGACGCGAAGTGGGGCGAAAAGGGGCGAACGCGAAGAGAATCAAACTAGTTGGTTTTTCAACGCGCCAACAAGCGAAATGGATGTTGACAGTGTGTTTGAAGGGAGGGGAACCGTTCGCGCAAATTCGCCTCTTTTCGCCTCTTCGCGCGAAATCGCGTGCACTGGACGGACAGCCTAATGAACCCATTACTTTATGATATTGTTCTTCAACTATTCTGCTAATTTGTGTTCCCCCCCCCCCCCTTTTTTTTCTATGTGTATGGCTGTACTTAGTTTTGATAAACGATTGGTTGTGCGCGAGGTGGACACAATTGTCGTACGCACAATAAGGAGATTTATTATTATTTGAAATGTTATAGCTTTCGAAAAGTAAAACATTCAAGAAGAATCTGATATATGTATCAGGTTGTTTTTATTTTGCTCGGTAGGCTCTAAAGTGCTAGGTTGATCGGATTATATTTCATTACTCATCATTAAAAAATATTTGTCAAAAATGTTCTTAGAAAAAGGTGCAGTTATTGTGGTGTTGGTTGTAACGGTAGATCCGATGGCCCAACGAATATAATGTCATATTACCGTTTCCCTCTGAAATCGCATGAAATTTATCGGAGACTGAAGTGGTTTCTCGCTATTAATCGAAGATAGTAAGTCTATAAAAGTTCGTAGGTACATCACTTACAAACATCCAACATAATAATACCCAATAAGAAATGTTTACCCAAGATTGTTGATGCCTAGGCACATTTTAAGTAGGATGGCATATAAACAAGCATAGATTTGTATGAAGATCTTCTTGAGTCTTCATCTTTTTGAAGAGAATTGGTTCAAAAAGTTTATTATTGTGATTTACAGTATATGAAAGGTATTACAGTATCATGTGAGGCACAGTTATGTAAGGAGATATACTCACGGTAATTTCTACGGTAGGAGGATACCTTCATAAATAAAGGTCTGCCACATAACAGAACCAAATACGGCACTTTCTTTACCGTCAACAGTACCTCTTTCTCCGCAATATGATACACACCCTTCATCCAATAACTTTTTTCAGTTTATCGTTTCCTTTTCCGAGCGAAATACAGGTAATGTTATCGAGGGAAAAAACGTGTTTGTTAATTGTAACAGATATCTTACATTCAGTCAACAACTCAGCACTGTTCACTGTTTTAGTTTAATCACAACGTTGATAAGCATTCTTTAAAATGCGGTGCCTATCATTAGACACTCAAAGTGTCTAAAAACTGAAAGAAAACTAGGTATCCTTAAAGCATGGAGAAAGATGGTTCGCAATGAGAATGCCATAGGGGAGAATGGGGGAGCTACCACTACCGCCGATACAACGCTCTCGTTTCTGGTCTACGCACGAATCTTACCGGCTTAGACAAGGCTTACCGGTTGCCCACTGGTACACGGGAAAGGGGGGAGGTTACAAAATTTCCAGTCCATGAAGATTTTGTGAATATTCGGAGACACTCTTTAATGCAAAATATAGTTCATATCAAAGAAATAGTTAGGTACGTCACATATTTCATTGATGCTTCTCCTGAAACATCCATTCTTTCCTTTCTTCACTTTTTTTTCTCACTTTTTGGCCAATTCGAACACCTTTTTTTTCTATGCTTAGTTCAATGTCTTATCGATATCTACATCCTAATAATTTTCCTAAAACCGCCTAACTTTTAGGCAAAAATGCTTGCAAATCATGAAAAACAGTACAGTTTTCAACTTTTTCGAATAAGGCCCTAATTTTTTGTTAGTGTGTATTTAAAATTGTTACATGGCTCAATGCCGGGCTGGCAAAAAACTTGGATTAGCTTAACTGGGTGTTGGGAAAAAGATACATGAACCAACCAAACCAACCAACTACATGAACCGAAGATACATGAATAATTCCATGAATGGGTACTGTTGGCTGTTCAAGGGCTCCGCACCACTCCCTTAAAGTTTATTTGTCCATGTTTTCTAGTATCAAAAAGGCGTTGAAGGCCATTTTGACGATTCTCCTTTCAAATGACGTACCTACTACTAGTACCTACATAAATGCAGTACCTATTGACTTACCACAAGGTTTTTCGCCTGGGCAGCAAGATCTACAATATGCTTCGTGCCGCAGGTGTTCATTTTGATCGCTTCACAAATCGGATCATTGAACCGTACGCTTGCTGCAACATGAAATATGACGGACACTCGATCGACCAAAAATGTGTAGTCACTTGCTGAAAGACCCAAATTCGCTTCTCTCACGTCTCCTTCCAGTACTTTCACTTTGGACTCCAGTTGGCCAGGTAATTCGCTTTTTAATCTGTCGAAGCACTATAACACGGACCATGAAAAATTAGCCGATAGAATATATTTACAAACTCAAAGAGCGTCAATAAGAAGTTATGTGTACACGGTAAGTATAAACACATTAAAGTTACTCATGAAGAGTGGTCTCGTTGGATCCCTTATACTCCCTTATTTCACTTACTCTGATATAATTTTCAGCACTGGGCTGAGAGCGGACGCTGTGAAGCGTTTGACTGTCGCTTTTAACTCCTGCATTAGGTTCATTTGTAATGTTCTCTGTAGAGATCACATGAGCCCTTTCTATGGCTCATTGATTGGCTGCGGCGTTGATGACCTTATGAAGATAGATTTGCTCTGCTCCATATTTAAATTCACCTTGGGAATCCGTCCGGGTTATCTTGATGGTCTGTTGAAAAAATCTTGCAATGCCTCAGCACTACACTTCCTTTTTGCAGCGTCTAGTATAAGGGTGAGTGGTGTGCGGCTATGGAACGCCCTTCCTAGGGCTGTCAGAAAGTCACCCACCTACTCGGCCTTTCGGAGGCGTGTTCGGGCCCACTTTGCAGAGTCTTAGCAGCCTTTCCTTCCATCCTTTCTTTTATCATCTGTTAACTTCTTGATTTTACCTCATTTCTCTCTTCATTTATCTCTTCTCATTATTATCTTCTTTATCTATTACTCCTTCTTCTCAATGATCTCTTCTCTATTCTCATTAATCTTTTTTTAATAAAGATCCTAGTACCTGTTTCTCTGTTATTTTATTCTATTTTTATTTTTAATTTAATTTTTTCTAGTTTGATTAGTACTAACTTAAAAAATAAGACGCCCATTACTGTTCCCTTGTTAATTTTTTATAAGTACACTCGGTGGGACCCAGGTCCTCTGTACTTTTTGAAATGAATAAATGAAAAATGAAAATGAACAAAGAAGTTTAATTACAAAAAAAGTCTTAATTACATGACAACACGTATCAGTAAAAATGGAACATTCTAAATATAATGGAAAAGTCTAATTGATCTGAAACATTGAGCAACATAGTTAAATAGCCGGAATAGAAAAAAAACAGCTGATAATAGCGGAAATAGAACATTTTATGTTCCCCTTCACCACACCTCACAAATCCGTCATAAAAATGAAATCCACGATTTTTAAGATATACCTATAAACCAAAATATTGGGGGGAAAAGTACTTAGGGACCTCTATTCCCTAGGGTGTACAGGAGAGGATTTCGCTCACTGAGGTGATGAGTGAGGCCTTCGATATCCCAGACAGGCACCTTGTCAAATGTCAACTTCCTTGAATTTAGCTTACTCAGCTGATCAGGATGGAGACCATTATTTAAATCGTCTTATGATGTCCCAGTGAGCCTCGTTATTAAATTCAACTTCTTAGGGTTAATGGGAGAGAATTTTTTAACATACTCGTGATTTGGTGTGGTTTCTCACTTGCCCTCTTACTGCCACCCTTGGAAAGGTGAAAATTACGAGGAATTTTCCAGCAGTTAGGTCCGGGTAAAAGCGTGTTCCACGCTAAAAGTTACCTTTTTATTGTGGTTTTTAAAATTGTCAATGAATTAAGTATGGAATCACAAATATTAGAAAATGTTTAAATTGGAAAAAATATCTGGGTGTGTTTCTCTAGTGTTAGCTCCCTCTTTCATCTTTATAGTATCAAGTTATATCAAGGTTACATTTTGTACCAAACTCACCGGCAGCCGACAAACATCTGACCACCTCTGCTCAGCCGTTTTGCCTTGTTTACCTCGTACGAGGATGGAAATCGTGTCCAATCCACTGCATGACCGCAACAGTTTTTCGACAAGGATTTTCCCCATGAAACCGGTGGCTCCAGTGATGAAAATATGCTTCCCCTCAAAAAATTGTGGTATGGTAGGCACATCCATGTTTAGAATTTCTGAAAAATCGAGAAAACATTAAATTGGTAGTATTGGGATAGAATCAATTATATAGCGTATAATATATACCTATTATTTATATAATTAATCACTTGATTAGTGGCTCTAAGAGACCTATTATATAAAACGAAAAGAAAAAACACAGAAATACACCTCACAGACTAGTTTTAATATTTCGTCTTATATGCTTTTTTCAAACTACAAAAGAGAAAAATAAATTTTTTGCTAAGAGTTAATTTGCAACGTTGGCAAAGGAACTTGAGTTGCTTAGGATCGATTTGTTGCATTATGTCCTAATATTTAGTCCTTGTGGATCTTAGGCACTCAAGACGTTGCTGTGAGCTTTTTCGGACTGGTGAAGCAACCGCATATTATCCTTGGATCCCATTTTCTTCAAAACTTTTATTCCGAAACAATCATCGAATGAGAAACCATGGACCATAGCATGCCTGCTCACTGGTAGGTCTTCGTTGGAAATGACCACGGATGCGCGATAATTATTGACTCTCAGGTTCAGCTGTGTTTCTCCCTTTAAAACATAAAAGGCCACATAAAGGTCCTTACAAACCAACTCATACACACACACACATCGGAGTTTGGCATCCTGCTGATCCTTTGCATTTGTATGAGTTAGGATTATTGGGTGACTTGAAATGTTCCTCTCCAATAACTGTCGTGCAAACTTTGCATAGGCGCCTTTTACATGGATATCCTCTTGCCTTTTACCCCCTTTGCTGGGGGCTGGTGGTTCCGTTCTAAACGATCGCCGGTGTGTTAAAATATCTCCAATCGAAGCTGCCTGCCGATGGGTTAGCGAATGTACCTTGGGGAAAACCATTCTTGTTGTAGGATTAGAGGATAGCAGTGATTACAACTAGTCAGTGAAGTGTATTTCTGTGTTTCTTTCTTTTCTATATATATATATATATAAATATATATATATATATATATATATATATATATATATATATACCTATATATATGTATTTATGTATATCGACCAGCAATCCGCAATAACAGCGAGAGGGTCCAATTAACCACGACATTCTTCTTTGGAATCGACAGAATGAATAAAGTACTGTAAGATCTCTACACAATCATATCCTCCCACCCCATAACACGAAATGTTTTTTCAGAAGCTCCAACACTAACATATCGTCAGGCCTCATCACTTGGAGACATACTCTCACACAGGCGGTCAGAGAAACCAGAACCAGCTTCAAGCAAAGGGTTGCACCCATGCAAGAAGCGCCGTTGCAAGGTTTGCCCTTTGGTTATTGAGGAGGAAATTTTTGGATCGCCCAACAATCCCAACTCATACACATGCAAAGGGTCAGCAGATTGCCAGACACCAATGTGTGTGTATGAGTTGATTTGTAAAGAGTGTCCTGCATTTTATGTAGGGAAGGCCGAAACCCAACTCAATTTGAGGGTCAACAATCATCGAGCGTCTGTGGTGAGTGTTAGCGAAGACCTTCCTGTGAGCCGACATGCCACAACCCATAACGCGACGTTTGATGACTGTTTCGGCATAAAAGTTTTGAAAAAAATGAGACCCCACGAAAACAAGAGACTGCTTCACGAATCCGAAAAAGCACAAAGCAAATTCCCAACAGTTAATCAATTTCTTTGTTAGTTTGAAAAAGGCAAAAAGCCGAAATATAAAAAATAGTTTTGTGACGTTATTTCTGTTATCTTTTCTAATTTTGTGATATATATATATATATATATATATATATATATATATATATATATATATAACCTATATATATATAACCTCTGTCCCAATTAGGTAGTATTAAGTTCCTGTATTATTGTAGTTAGGTAATAGTACCATGCAAAGGGAACTGCTATAAACCATTTTATTAGATAAGCTAGGGATACAGAAAACCTACACAACGAATGTATTCTTCGAAATTTAAGCAGTATTCAGAAGTGCGAATCGGCCTGCAGACGTTGCTGACTTTTCGTTGAAACAATCACTTAGATATCCGTGATCCAGATAGAATTATTTTCCCCTCAAATCGCTAAACAATCGAGCCACAATCGTGAACTTTATTTGAATGGCAGAATATATATTCAGAAAAAGTTTATTTTAATCCATAAATTATAATATGAAAGATCGTTGTGGACAACAAATATAGATGCTGTGTTCTAATTTTAAAAAACATTATTACATTTACATAAGTTACATCTAATATTATGTATATATATTTATATTTCAGTACTGATAAATCGAGATGTTTAGTGCTGATAAATTTATATTTTAGTACCTATATATCGAGTTTGATAAATTCTTTATTTAGTGATATCTTTCCTTTGTATGGTGATCTTAGTTGGGCAAAATTGTTTTTTATTTTATTCAGTATGAAACTTATGGCCCTGATTTTATCTAGAAAATCGAATGGTTACGTTTTATAAAGTTAATCATATTGTAAGCATATAATTGATGAACCTTAAAGAGTTTCAAGCTTTCAAACAGAATCCCCATAGGTTTTGCCTCTGCTGTTTTTAAAGAGTATTTTCTGTGTGATTTTCTGAGTGGGTGGGTTCCACCCCAGATAATGATCGAAAACTGTACAACTGATCTAAAGAAAGTATTCTGAAACCAGATTTGAGTTCTTTCCCTTGATGTAACATGCAGGTATGAGATTTTCCTTAGACTTCGACAAAGTTCTTGTATGAGGTATTTCCATTCCATTGGAGAGTCAAACCAAACTCCGAGGTAGCAGAGGTGATCCACTTTCATGAGTTTCGGACAGTTGTATGGTGAATGTTGAGGAACTGCTTTCCACAGTAGCGCGATTTGACGATTGCGTCAAATCAGCCTATTCTGAATTAATTTTTCAAAAAGGGTTCGGGGACAGATTAATTTTATTAGTGAGATAGATTTTGCAGGTTCACTTATTTCTCCTTTTTCAAAAATGAGTAGGTACGACCTAGGCTGCCTTAAAGATTTCCGGAAAGAATCCATGCACATGTGAAACCGTACCGAAAGTGAAAGATCTGTTGAGTTGACAGACGATGTGTTTTAGCCGAAGGGCAGCGATAGTTTTGGGCGATAGATGATTTATCTCCACTCTTCACAATTGCGAGCGGCAAATTTCACAAAAAAAGCAACACGTGACGGGAGGAAAAAAATATTTTGCAATATCTAGCGGCCGCTGCGACCACGGAATCGGCTTATCTGATAAAAACGCAATATTCTGACATGATTAATAGCTCGAACTACAGAGAAAAACATGATGATGACTACTTATTTTACGTGTAGTAATTAAGTAAGTAGGTTGAGAATTTTCCTCGTTTGCTCAAAACCATTATCTTTACCCTAAGGCCTTCGCCCAAAACCATCGTGAATTTCGCCCAAACTCAAGCCTCCCGCTGAAAGATATGGACGAGTGGCTTTGCCAGCACAAAAATTGAATTTTTGAAAACAACTGTGGCAATATTGTCCGTTCCTCCTTTAATTTCTCTTATTAAATTGTATACCTAATTCAATTTCAACCCTTGGATTAAAGAACATAAAACTGCTGAACTGAATGACTGAACTTTGATTTTCTTTTGATTCAAATCAGTTTTGCTCTTCGAGTGAACCAGTTTTCCCGCTAGTTTTGTGACCAACATTCCCAAAGTATAGAGTCATTTTGTTGGAATATTTAATTAAATTTAATTTTACTTAAAAATGTACGTGGATCTGCATTAAAAATGCGGCTTTCATTTCACGAAATGAATTCCAACTGAAAATGGGTTAGTAAGAATAGAGAAACTTCGATTTAGATGGTCAGTTACTTTTAGATTTGTTTTGGAGTGCGAAATAATGAAACGTCTGTGTGACTTACCTTCGAGCGTTCATGCAATAAACCCAAAACTTCCAAAAATCGCAAGAATTTTTCACGTGCAGATCGCAAGTTGAACGTGGAAGGATCAACGAACTTGGAAAAGGAAAGATGGACCGCAGACGGGGATGACAAACCGAAATTGACAGGTAGGTCCTAGAGAATAGTTGGGAAGTGGGGCTGCATAGTAATTAGTTCCCACGTTGACCACCTTTGTCAATTGTCATTCATAATATGGCTTTTAAAAAATCGAAATGAATTGATTATATTTGCTATCGAGTTTTTTGTATAAGGTTATTTGGTTAGTTTTTATATTATATACGCGTTAGTTCGCGTGTAGTTTGTATTTCTCATTCGGTGTTTTAGCGTATTGATCAAGTGATTGGTGATCTAGTAGAAATATAGAAACTAAATTGCTCTCACATCCAGATGGGTACATCTAAAAAATATGTTATGCAAGAAATATTTGACCTTTTAATGTATGCAAGACCCCTTTCAGCTCTACTGACCTCTCGACCACAAACGAAAGTGAGTGTGTGTGTGGTTTTCCCCCTTCCTTTTTCCCCATCACAGTACACCCATACACAAATTATTTTTTATAAAATTTAATTGAATTATACAAAATTATTTTCTCATTCAACATAAAACTTTTTAAAAATAAATAAAATATCTTTTGTTACAATCTGCTCTTGTTGATGATTTATTACACTGCTTTACAAAATTTAGGGGTGGTCTTGCATCCGGCAGGAGCTTGTCGGTTTCTTACGGTATTTGATGAGCTAAATCTGGTCTTTTTTTTTAAATTGTTTAAGCTCGTTTTTCTATGATGTAGCTTGGTTTCTCTTTTTTGTGCACAAACTTTCAGGATTTTTCTTGAACACAATTCCACATTAAATGCCTTCCAAATGTGCCTAAATTATGTTAAATTTATCGCTGATTCCGAATATCACCTCAATGCTTCTATTGCACCACTTCCAATCCCCCGTTTTCTCAACAACAACAAAAAACGTGAAAAGGGTGGGAAAATCTTTTTTTTTTTTCTTTTTTTTGTCATTTCTCTCTGTTTATTTCATAAGCTAAGAATAGAAAATTAGGCATGGAAAAATTGCTTTGGATCTGCATCTTGTAGAGGACATTCCTCCACATCGAATGAGACCAACCGCTCGTTTTTAGGTCTGAAAATGATAGAGGTGCAATTTATTTTGTCAGACATTAAAAAATCACGACCCTCGACGAAACCAGGTTCAACTATAAGTTCGTCCACACTCGCAGTCCAGTCTCAAGGGGAAACGGTGAAGATATTGTTTGTTTCGTCCGTGACCCAAGAAAAGCTGAGTTGTTCGCTGGGAAGTGGCAAAATTAACTTTCATCCTCGATGGTACTACAGGAAAAAACTATGAGTTCTACATATACGAGTATGTAACCATGTGTAGTCATCCATTCTTGCTCCCACAAGTCTAATGCCGAATCAGAACTCATTTTCTTCATCTGAGATCGGGGTACTATCCAGAATTGTATCTCAAGACTTTGTTCCGTCGCTGCTTCCTTTGCAAACACATCCGCTACTTCGTTATCACAGACCCCTACCTGAGCCTCAACCCATTTGATGGTTTGAAGAGTCCAACGTTAAGATCCGGATGCATGACCAAATTCTCTCTTCAATTGTTCCATGTTTCGTAGGATTCCCAAGTTTTGCTAAAGAGACTGCACTATCTGTCCTTCGACCATAAATGCTATCTCTTTGGTCATCATCCACTCAAGTGCTTGCAGTATAGCGACTGCCTATGCCTGATTATTACTGCACCAGTCTGCCAAACGCGTTTCAGCGAAAACACTGGCTCAGAACAAGTAGACCGCAAGAGAACATAGGCTAGATATAGACACCTAGGAGGTAGATTTAGGCACCTACAGCGGGAAAATTAATGAAATTAATTAATATATCTACATTTCACTAGACCCTCAGATCTAAGCATAACGACTTTAAGTAGGTAAGTATACCAACTGAAAATATATGAGATAAAATTTAAAAACACCTATCAACGCATGTCTAGACCCTTCGTAGTAACAATGGTTATATTACAGCCGATTTCGCGAAGGCAGAATTCCATTGGAATTATATCAGCTGATACGATCATCTGAGTTTACTAGGCAAATGTTATGTGTTTCGATTTTACAAATTCGTACACTTTCTAGCAGTCATTGATGAAATGTAGAGATTGAATCGCTAATTTAAAGATGTCACTACCAGAGCATGATTTCTCTATGTTCTCGCGTTCTTTTTCATGAATTTCTAGCCCTTAGAGAGCGATCAGATGGTGTCATTCGATTCTTTAAGATAATACCAACCTATCAAAGACAACCAAAAATGCATTACTGTTACCTAGAAAGTTTTCGATATCTCGATTTTTGAATATTTCAGCCCTTAAGCACTCCCCCTTAAGCTTGATAAAAATTGATGCCGAGCTTCTAGGATCAATAGACCCCCAAATGTAATTTATAACCTGAATTCCATTAATTTTGGCCCAGCAGTTTCAGAGAAAAGCTCTGGACGGCGGACGGACAGATTTGTTTTTCATTTGATTTTTGGATTCTGCTCAGCTTGAAACGTAAATAAAAAAAAAATTGAGTGGTGGTGGGGGTATTAACCTTTTTTTTTTCTTGGTAAATTACAAAGATTCATTACTCAAAACAGTAATTAAAAAATTGGGGTTTCCATCTAAAATAAAGTTTGTGCTCACTGCGCACGTTTCACACTTGAGCAAGAATTTAATATCCGAGATCTACAAAAAAATAGGACTTTACCATTTGAATGTTTCTTTAAACCCATTTATCAAGTAAGTTGAGAGGGATGGGCCTTCGTTATCTGGGACACCCTGTATACAGGGTGTCCCGCATAAGGTGGTCAGTACTTCAGGAGTTGATTCTACAGCTCATTTCTGAGATTTTTCTGAACTCCTAGAAATTTTTTTAGACGCTTAGTTTCCAAACAATTAAATATTGAAGGATTTTTTCGTGTTTTCGACCATTTGTCACTAAGACTATCATAACTCGCTTAATTTGCTAAGTACATTCAAATCTGAGGATACGATTGAAACGAGCATTAAAATATCCATCGGATAGATGCCTGAGCTTTCTTATGAATTACGGTTAGAGACATGAAGAAGCCCTCTAAAAAGTAAATTTCACCTTATTTGGGAAAACTTGAGTTTTTCAATCGGGAATTGAACTATGAGAACCAACCTTTTTCCAGACGCAAGAACGATAAAAACTGCACCAAAATCTCACATTTCTAACAGTGTAGTCAATTTTAATTTTATTGCTAATTAGGGGAGGAAACTATGTTTTCATCTTGAAAAACATCGATTTTCTTAAACTGAAATCGATGGTTTTCTTGAAAAATGACCTTTTAAGAAAAGTTGAGGTCGGTTTCTACGTATGTTTTTACGCTGAATCGAATGAAAACGCTTGCATACCTCCCCAACCCCATTATTACCGAGTTTTACACTTTAGCTTACTAGTTTCACCCCTAAAAATACATAAAATCTATCAAACCAAATGAACTCAAATTTGTGAGTTAAAGTTTACAACCGGTTATAACGGAGTCGGGGAGATAAATGCAAGTGTTCATTCGATTCAACGTAAAAAATACATATAACCCGACCCCAAATATCTTCATAGAAGGTCATTTGTCAAGAAATCCATCAATTTCAGTGAAAAAAAAAAAAAAAAAAAAAAAAAAAAAAAAAACGATGTATTGTGTGACAGTTTTGTTGAGATCCAAGAGAATGCGCTTGCGCGTCCGTCGCCAGGCGTTTGTTCTCACGTTCTTGAATAGCTATGGCTGTGGCTAGATGAGGATCCTGGAACCGGATAATCATCTTCTCCGAACATAGCTTGTATGCTATTAGAACGAGTTGTATCTCTTATGGTACTGTCACTCTCCTCTCTCTCTATGAGTGTGGATTTAGGCCACCATTGCACCTCGGGGCGCCTAAGTCTATTACAATTGTATGTGGAAAAACGATGAAAACATATTTCAAAACACATTTTACACTCGGGCCAAAGAATGACATCGTAATTCCAGAAGTCTTCCGCCCAAAATAAAAAATACGTTCTCATTACAAAAATTAAAAAATCAAGCATTTTAAAAGAAACGACGAGTTCGTTGGACAGCAATTTCTAAGCACAATAAATTGAAAAAGATTCTAACAAATGGCATAAAATGGCTTAAAACCAATAAATTTATATTGTTATGCAGTAATATTCATAAAGGTTTATCAACTCAACGTCAACAATCATATATTTTGATATATACAATAGTGTATTTGATTTGTGAATTCTAAGCATTTTGAAACGTAAACCAAAAATGTTTTTTCTTGGTCTATTATTAAGTTTATTATTGAAAATAGAACCAAAATTATAAAAAAATAATAAAATTTGCTTTTATAGAGTAATTAGGTAATTTGCACGTACACACAACGTGCTCGAATGCAAAATAATTTAACACACATAAAACGCTAAGTATTACAAAATGTTGTTCAGATAGTCATGCTGCATGACTTTTTTAATTTTATTCATTCGTGTGTTTTATTCATACTTTTTGTATTTTTATTTAATTTTTTATCGTTACCTACTTTTTTTCTTTTTTCCCATCAGCCCTTACCCTCGGAGTCTACCCAATTTGCGAGTATTTTATGTTTTCAACTACAATGGTGAGTTAAAAACTAGTAGTCAGGAATTCCCTAAATTCCGTAATTCGAATTTTGTATGATCAAATACTCACTCAATCCATCGCCCGGCACACCCTATTCTGCCAGAGCTATCATTCTCTTTACGCTTTCAACAATTTCAGAGAGTGCAGCGGTAACACCGGAAACTAATCTTCCGAAACATCAAACGATGGGAGTCTATATTGAAGCAATTGTTATTCGTCAATTTGTATTCGAAAAATTTTTTACTGGGTAATAATACTATAATAAACAATTAAACCTCATTCCACATGAATAGAATATAATTTATTGTAGATAACACAGATTCACAATCAAGTGCTTTCATACCAATATTGTCACAGTAACTCTAAATTATAACATTAAATGTAATTCTCACTGGAAGTATATTATTTGAAAAACAAAAAAAAAGCTACAAAAATATGAAAACATGTAGTATTAGAGCTTAATTTATTTCTAATTAATGGAAAAAACAGTTAAAAAATTATTTCCAAGACAGCTGAACTAGAAGTGGATGGATGTAATTATTGTTTTTGACTTCACATAAATGATACCCATAGTCGTTACAAGAGCTATTTTTATCTATTGAACCACATTTATTATTTCAGGAATGTTACTCTGTACAATTTAAGAATAATTTCCGCCTTCACATTTCGACTAAGACAGTGAAGGAAACGGAAGTTAGTGGACATTGCTTCCATTTTCACGGAAACAAACTCTACAAAAAATAGGTACTGAACGTACATCATAAGGAACACAGTACAGTGGCAGCTGAAAGGGAGCATGAATCCTATTGGTGGAGAGTAATAAGGGACAGAGTACAGCCAATCAAGTGAAAACAAAGTGAAAGAGGATAAAGGCGAACCAATTGGGATGAAGTGAAAGGAGGACTCGGGGGATGATTCCGTGCTTTACAGAATTATATATATTTACTTGTGAAATGTTTATATTGAACATTTGAACGATATCATACTCGTAATTCAACGAAGTAGAACACAAAGAAAACTAAATTTTTTACCTCGAAAAAATCAATAAATTAGATCTCTTTAACAAATCGCCCTCGAATTCAGGAAAAACTACATTAATTTTCATGATCTGTACATTTTGTTGGTAAACAAAAAATATTATTCCTCCACTCAAAAAAATAAAAGAACTAGTTATTTTCTCTATTTTTCCTAAAAATCCACGTCAATTGGTTCCATTAAATGGAAGGCGGACGTTAATTCATACTAAAAATAAATACAAATAAAAAAAAGATCTTGATCATAATCCCGTCTTGATCTTGTCTTCTCTAGGTCTATTGATGACATCAATTATGGTTCTATTCCCCAAGGAGTGTGTTGCGCCATCTGAAGGTCTGTCACCTGATGAAAATCATAATTCTATTGATAGATTGGCAGATTATCATTATTAATGATGAAGTAAAAGAACTTGTTCGTAAATCGATTTTTCTCTTTTTTATATTAATGGTGTATAAAATGACGGTATAAAGTATTCTTACTCTTTGAATGATTTCGTCTTCACACAGAATTCGGATCCTTTCGGATGTTGCTGGTGAGTCCATTCTAAACCATCCTACATCGCCGTTTTGTCGCCTGAAAGCTGATATGGCATCCCTCAGGGCAAAAAATATGGAAGATGCTAAGAAGAGTGGAGGTTCTCCTACAGCCTAAGGAAAAAGAAGAGTGGAAAAAAAAACATTTTTAGTTGACATACGTTGAAATGTTTTAACAAAACTTCGCATTTCTCCTATTTAGACTTTTGTTATTATTTAGGTAGGAATTCAGACATAGGTAAGCGTGATGATTACCAACCTCCACCAATCTGGCTGAAAACTTTGAAATTCATCCCTATAACAATGATTTCACCTTAGTGTATTTGATGAGGTTACCTTCAAATACTTGCAAAGACCTTCACTATATCACCCACACTTTCATTGATTCGCAAAAAAAAACTAATATGAATGGAAAAAACTCAAAGGTGAGCAAAGGGAGGAACGTACTTGGTTTCATTTGGTTCATTGAAATGAAATTTTCAAAAGGGAAGGCATTATATCGCTTCTTGCAATTGGGCAGGGGTGCAAAATATGTGCGAAGCAAGCATATTCATGAAGCTCTGAAATGCACACTGTGATTGTAAATGTTGACTTAGAATGAAGCATTTCGTTTTCTTCATCAGGTTTCCAATCAGCCGATTTGGAAGCTAAGCCATGAAGAGGAATGATCTACCATCGAGTCTAATGCTTTATGCAATCATTGCTTCTTCCTTTGGTTCTCACTATAGGCATGTGTGCGAGAGATGTGTGTGGCAAGGATATTCACACAAAACCGAATGGATTTGCTAAGCTCTGAAAGGCAAAATGTGTGATGAAATTTTGATTTTGAATGTAAAATGTATTTTTTCTTCATCCGGGTTCCTATCTGTTGATTCAGGAGCTTAGCCTTGTAGAGGAATGATTCGCCATCAATACTAATAATTATAGGAAATAATGATTGCTTCTTGCTTGGGTTTCCAGCATACCTTTGACGAATATATTGCTCGAGGGTTGCTCGAGCCACTAAGGAGGGACACGTTGAATTCCGCTGGCACATCGCCGAAGGATGGGATCTTATAGGCTCCTGGTCCTCGGGTGATGAGAGCTCCAGTTGGCGTCACCAGAGTCTGCTCGATGGTGAAGAGGCCCAACCCTTGCATGAAGGCGCCTTCTATCTGCCCTATATCCAGCGCCGGGTTGAGACTTTCTCCAAGGTCCATCACTATGTCCGTTCTCAAAACCTACCATCACATTACATACGTTACATCCCATGAATAACAAATCCACAACAACAATAATATAAATACATAACAAGTTGACTGCGTGCAGTGTTGAGATTTTCAATTCTCAACACTTTTTCTACCGTTTAAACAGTCGTTTGTTTATAGATCATCCCTTATCTTCCAGTACCGAATCCTGAACCAAACATATTCCCAAATATTTATGCTACTGAGGTTGAGTATCAAACTTTAATGCGCTTTTTAGCTCTACATAAATGGCAAAATCAATATCTGACATTAGCTTGGTGTTTGAATCCATTTTACCGAATCGGGATCACCTGTTATCAAAATAGGATGAAAACTGAGGAAATTAAGTGTGTACCAAGGATTTTTGGACACACGACAGACAGATAGACACACAGACAGACACGGAACCAAAGTTGTTCAGAATATCTAAAACGTAAAATCCATAGGAAATTTGGTTTTGGGGAAAACAAAATTTGTCTTCCTCAAAAAGTGAGAACAATGCTTCCCATAGGTAGAATCGGAAGTAAAAAATAGAAAAATAAATAAATAATATCAAAATATTCAATTACCAAATAGATCTGGACTATTCATTTTTAGCTTAAAAATAGAATACGGGAAGATCTTGTCGCAGTTTATTAATCTATGTTTATTACATTGAATAGAACACCTGAATGTAACAACATTATACTTGGACATATTCCAGTTACAAAAGTATTTTGACGTTTTGAAAAACTTTTAAACAATTTTCCATCCTGCAGTTGTTTTAACGCTTACTTCAAATTTATTTTGCAAGGGTTATATTTTGCACTTTAAGCTGGAAGTTGAATTACCTTGTGATCACCGGTCAAACAGTCAACCTGAACTTCAGAACAAGCAGCTCCGTACGTGAAGTAGCTAAAGGTGTTTCCCAGGCCAGTATCCGGGTCTCTACCCATATCAGGTAACCTAACAGTACAATCACCAGAGAATATTAGTTCTTAAATCATGTATATTTTTACCCTCCACACTTGGTTCAATTTAACTTTCTCATGAATTAATAGTTCCAATAATTCAAATGATACATGATGATAATAATCATTAACTAAGCTAATCAAGATGCATATTTTATTTGTTTGGGGGATGATTTCGATACTTACTTGTAAAAACCAGTAGCTGCTAATGAAATCCTTTGAAAATAAGCGTCATTTATCCATTCTTGCCACGTTCCCTTCGGATTTTTGCTAATCACCGGTTCAAGTCGTTTCATAATCGTCTCACAGGCATCCTTAAAATCACAGAAACTAAACATTTTTAATATCCAGATAGCTCAACACCAGTTACTGTGATTTAAGGATTTGAAGACTCATAAACCTACTTCCTTGGTTCTTTACTTTAGAAGACTAAACTTAGCTCAGAATCAAGATCGGAAGCAAAATATCTTTGAAGAGTGCACACAATAACCTCAGTAATGGAATACTTATTCGGACTTCATACAATTGAAGGAGCCCTATGATTCCAAGTTGGGTCGGAATTGGATAGTAAATCAAAAGAGAAATAAATCACATACTAATCCAGACCATCCGAAATCAAAAATTCTTGGAAAACTCCATAAGTAGGTACATTTTGTTTTTTAAACATTTTCATTGAATGTTGAGAAAATGAAGGGTTTAATGCTAAAAATTTTGGAGTTTTTGACTGAATCTTGAATGCGCTTTTTAGGCTACGAATCTCAATAGATTTAAATTCGACTCAGAAATGGGACTGGTTGGTTTGTACGTCAACATATTTGGAAAATGTTAGAAAATGCATGAAATAGTATTAAATGACGTGCATTTTTCAACAAAATCGCAAAATTCTGTTTAGGTTTCTTTAATTTGTTTGTGCCTGTGGAAATGTGAGTCACATTGTACCAATTGTTGGAGAAATGAAACGTGAATTCCAGTGTTTTATTCTAAATTACCATCTATATGTATGTAGTTAGGAGTGGCCTGTACGTGTGCCTATAAATCTATCCATTTTTCGTAACTTTAAAGTCACATGTTTTAAAAAATAACTCAGAACGTTAACTGGCCTAGAATTGGGAGTATCTTTACCTTTCCTTATTTGTTGATATATCCAACATTTATTTAGACAGTTCAAGATCAAACTTCAAAACTATATCCATAAACTAGAATAGGTAGAAAATCAATATAGGTACTATAAGGCATCATTTACTAAGAGAATCCAAGACAATATTGTTCTTACCAGAATGGCCATACCGTTCAGATCTGAAGAGGCGCTACCTGCGGTCGCGGAAGTGTTCGGCACCTTGTCAGTGCCGGTTTCAGAAATGTGCACAAGTTCAGCAGGAATTCTGAATGCTCTGCTCACCACCTGTATGAAGGTTCATCAATACATTAGACACCCAGGTCCGTGAATACTGCGATCATAGTTTTGCTCGAGCAAAACTAACCCGTAAATAAAAAGGAAAAGTAATCGGTCACCAACTGTTAAAAATACTACCTATAACAAAAACATTCATTCAAATCTAATCAGGCAGAGATCGGGAGCAGAAAGATGTCAAAGCAGGGTTGCTCGGGAAAGCAAAAAAATGTCAAAGTAGGGTTTCCTTATTCATGGTTATGGGGGGTGTGGTTAGAAGGGGAAGGGGCACTTATGTAAGTAGTATATTATGTTGTACACCTATAAATAGAACTCATGATCTTCTGAGTGTGAGAATAATTCTAAACTACAAGGCGACAATTTGCTACAGACTGTACTAGATACTGTACAGTGTACTGGTTGTATTAACTAAAGTTACAATTTCGCATTTACATAATGGAGTATGGCATAATTAGTGTGAAGCATTTACAAGCAGTCCGTCCATCCGAATGAAAGGAGCAGTAAATAATCCTTCATCTCAGCGATCCAAGTACCTACCGACTTATACCGTCCCTATTCAGGTCCTGCATTCCTTATAAGAAACGTTCTACCATGCCTCCTTAAACTTGTTTAAAATTTTAAACAATGACCCTTCAATGTTTACGAGGAAAATAAGATTCACATTTTTATGAACGGTTTGCATACTGCCAAAAAATTGGCTATGACCGACGATTTGGATTGTATGATTTTCGCCGGTGATCTCGATATTTTCGCTAGATTATTTCAATAAAAACCAATGGAGAAATCTATTAGGCAGTTATTTTCTATTTTTTCAGGTTTCTAGAACTCTTTATTAGTCAGCTTAATGAACGACACAATCCCGATTACACGTTTGCAATCTCAAACGTTTCGCGTTTAACACTGTTGAAAAATCACTGTGTTGATCAGCGTATCACTGTGTTGAAAAATAACTCATTTACTCACTTATTTTACACACATGCAAAAAAAAACTATTTTTACGTAAAAATGTTACGGCAGTCACAATTAAAGTTTAATTCTATGTGTGCCTCATAATAAGCACGTCATATGAATTTTTCTTTGCTTGATCAATGAACAAAAGCTTAGCAATAAGCTATTGGATTATACGAATATAATTACTCATTCACCTGAATCATTTTAGTGTGAAGACCCTGCCCCATTTCAGTACCTCCGTGAGATACCAACACAGAGCCATCTCTGTAGACGAGAACGAGAGCTCCGGCTTGATTCAAAAAGGGCGTTGAGAAAGCTATTCCAAACATAGTTGGCACGACGCTTATCCCTCTTTTCACGTTTTTATGATTCCTGTTAACAAGTACATTAATGTGATAGGTATCTATGGTTGACAAGAGAGTAAAGCCGAGCAAGAACCTTCATATCTACGAGAAAATGTTATGAATGAAGAAAACGGAAATTATTGTACATAGTATCTATTCCACGGAATAGGGCGTAACAGTGTGAGATCGTTTAAGACGGTTAGGTCATTATCAACAACGAAAATAATTTACATTAATCAAACGACACAGAGCTTATATTATATTACAGTCACATGGAAAAGGAAGCTTGAATCTCATTGGTCAAGAGAAAGGAAGGGTTGGGAGATACAACCAATCAAGAGCGAAGGGAACGAGGGATCATAGCCATTCAGATAAAGGGAAGGAAATAGTGCAACCGTTTTTATAGTTTAACACCACAATTACCCTGGACGTTGATTTTATATTTAACGAACCCTAGTAAAGCTTTAAGACAGTTTTCATTTTTTAAATTCACTTTGTAACTCTAGATGATAGAATTTTACCAATTCTATGAGAATGTTTCCCGTAATAAGGTATACTTATCCGTAGGTATACGTATATTTGACTTATTGCAATGATCCCCCATTCATATTGCACTTGAATGGTTGTTTCTGCCGTGTTATTCCTGTAAGGAATGTGGGCGGATCCGTCAAGGTCAGCTTGCTCGGCGGGATGAACTGAGAGATAGTTCGTGTCGCAGCCGCGTGGAGCACTGGGCTCGCATAGTGGGTGCTGGGTTCGATCAGTTTGGTACTGAGCCGTTTTGTAATATTCCGGCCTAAGATTTATATCTGTAGGAGGAATATGTTGAGCTTGGTTGAGGTACTGAAAAGTATCCTTCGTTTTTTGTACATTTGGAGTGTATTTGACACTCGGATCGGCCGGGTAGGCTTGTGTCGAATATCGTGGGTATTCGGACAGCTTGGTCGAATCGTAATGATTGACTTCAGAGCGGGTCTGAAAGGTATCCTCGATCTTTTGTATAGGCGAGGCTTGATCGAACGTTTCCTTAGCGAATACGTTAGGTGAGAAGGCGATCTCGTTGTGAGGATCGAGCCTTGCGCCGTCGCTGGGACCGGCGGATTGGCCGGGTAGCCTGTAGGGAGCGCTACGGGGGCTAAGAGGCCCGGCTTCGCCGTCGTCTGCCTCCCCTTGCATGGGGAAATAAGACGGCCGACGTTCCATCGAGATAGTCGAGTTATAGGGCGTAACAGTGTGAGATCGTTTAAGACGGTTAGGTCATTATCAACAACGAAAATAATTTACATTAATCAAACGACACAGAGCTTATATTATATTACAGTCACATGGAAAAGGAAGCGTTGAATCTCATTGGTCAAGAGAAAGGAATTCGACTGGTTGGGAGATACAACCAATCAAGAGCGAAGGACCAGAGGTGGTTGCTTGCCGCCTCTTGGTTGGTTCGCCTACGAGGTTTCTGAGACCTTCCTTTCCCTCGACCAATGGGATTCATGCTCCCTTTCACCTGTCAATATCAGTATTCCTATCTTTCTCGTCTGATGTATGTTCTGTTGTTGTTTATTCCTGATGATGACTAAACTGTCGAAGTCGATCTAACATAGTAACTCACGTACGTACTAACTCACGCAGTACGTGGAAATACTCAAAATTTCATTAACATTCGTTTACTCCATTGAAATGGGTTTCCACAACTCCGTCGCAAGTGATTTAGTTCTTAAATGTTATGAAATAATGAATAACTATTCCTACCATCTTATATGCAAGTTTCTGTCAAAGGTTCATTTTAATGTAGTATGCAAGTACTGACTCAACTAGCTTGTTATATTTTCATAAAGGTACCTGTTAAATTCGTTGACTGACATTCGGCGTTCGTTGAACTGAGCATTGCCCAGACATTGATCCCAGCATTTTCTAACTTTGCACAGAGGAAGCTTTTGTCCAAAATACGTGATGTCATCGTTTTTGTAGAAGTTCATCTCATGAAGCTAAAGATAATAATATCATAGTTAAACCTAACCAATTACCCACAACAAAAAAACCAGAGTGCCTAGAGCAATAAATAATTCTTTAACGCTCTAATTTAATTAAGGATAGGTTGTAAACATGAAAGAACCAATAATATCGTTCATTAGGAATCGACAGGTCAATGGAATTTCGTACCAATGTATTCGTATGTACAATCTATAAAAACAGGATAGTTGAATTGATAATAAATGCTTTTTGCGGTGGGAAGTATTTAATTATCTATTGTAAAGATTCACCTTAATCACGTCAATCTTCATTTCGTGAGAAATGTGCTGCATCATCGTTTCACATATGAACATCGCTTGAGGGGCACCGAATCCTCGGAATGCAGTATTCGAGGGAAGGTTGGTACGGCAGACGTAACCCTCGCAAAGAACATTTGGAATATAACAGCAGTTAGTGACGTGCAACATGGCTCGCTCCATCACCTGAAACAATTTGACAGCCCCATTGATAAAATCAATATCATGATTTTCATCTCCACTTGGTTGAGTTTAATACTACTACAGTTTAGTAGGTACTATAACATTCCACATAATGCATGACACATCGAAGAACGATGGCAAAAGGTTACGTATAGGATCTAGGTTACAATGGAGTCCATCAGATTTAATCAGCGGAAAACCTTTGGGACGGCGTGTTGTCGAATTTTGTGTTTCAAGGCGCCTTTAGAACGTAATGTGTAAAGGGAGATACTTGATGATAGATTAGTTAACAGCAAGGCACAACTACCGATGACATTGCTAAAGTTGGAAAAACGTTTGTGATGTGCAAAGACTTTTCAGACATTCAGAGGGCGGCACCACGGTCTTGGCACCAATCACCAATCAAAGTCTTGGCTACCGATGCTGGACTTAGAGTAGGTATAGTATTTGCAAATAGAGTTAATCTTTTCGAAAATGAAATTAATCTTTCGGCAAATTTTATTAAACTTTTTAGAAATAAATTTAATCTTTTTGCAGATAAATTTAATCTTTTTACAAATGAAGTTAATCTTTTTGTAAATAAAGTTTAAAAATTTACAAATAAAGTTAAACATTTTACAAATTAATATAAAACTTTCTGCAAGCGGTGGAACAGCCATTGGGGACGTCAACCCAAAACACAGTGTTGGTAATGGATAATCCCAAAATCAGGAGGTTAATAACTTCATGAATTCTTCCCAAATGAGCATAAAATTTCTGCCACCTTATTCCCTATGCTCAAACCAGCAGAACAAGCATTTTCAAAAATTAAGAATTTTAGTGGATTTAGGGGGTGTTCATCTCGAAGGTTCGGAGATGTTACGCCGAACGACTGCTCTAACTATGATGCAATGAACATGTTCGTAAATTTAACTTCGGTTGCATGTGAACAACGTCTTCATTCATTAAAAGAGCTAGTTCACCTCATAATTAGAAAGGACGTTGTTTTTGAAGACTTTGTTTTTCTTTGTCCTTTTCTTTGTTCATGTTCTTGTTCTTCGTTCATGTTCTTTGTTTAAAAATCGTTAAAAATCAAACTTACCTACCGCAGCTGAAAGTTTAAATTTAATTGTAAAATATTTAACTTTATTATCTTGTAAAATGATTAACTTTATTTGCAAAAAGATTAACTTTATCTATAAAAAGTTTAATTAAATTTGTCAAAAGATTAATTTGATTTGCAAAAAAATTAACTCTATTTGCAAATACTATATCTACCCAATCAAATGCAAGGGAATGATGGATTCATGTTTGATACATTAAATTAATTTTCACACCTTGGATCCCTTGTGAATTGTGCCACTGACTCAGGGATAGAGCTTGTTGATTCCCTAATGGTCCCAAATCAAATTGATCGATAGTCGATCAACGGTGACATTTGTGCATTTCCAAACGTAAAATTCTAGCTATACCAACAAAAACTCAAATGTTTTCATACGATTTCGATCAATTTCCCATGGATTTTTAAATTGCAGATCGAGGTGGGCCACAATCAATTACATTGTTCGGGGATTGAAGGTCAGTTCTTCGCAAGCGCTAACGGAAAATCCTCTAATTGAATTCTGTGTTCTGTGCTCTAAACGCTTTGCTTCTACTTTTATGATACTTACTTCCTTTCTTTCTATGATTTCTTCTGTCTATGCTCCTGAATAACAGTTTAAGTATTTGTATATTCCAACTGTTTTAATAACCTGTGTTACGATGACTAGGGAGCTTAATCCGAAACGGTGGATGTAATCATTGTGATGTAAATATGTAACGATTAGGTTTGGAACGTCATCATTGGGTTTTTATCATTTTTACGCGATTAAAAAAAAAAAGTCTTACCGCCCCAGACAGATCCAATGAATATCCAGCGTTGCTATACAGTTTGAAATGGCATGCAGTAATTCGCCCATCGGGCATACAAGCAGCTCGGTAGATGCCCAGGAACGGGTGCCTTTGTCCACTTATCATCATATCCTCATCCCTGTCCATCGACATTCGAACAGGCCGGCCTAATCTGGAAAACGATTGAATACTTTAATAGTTAATAGACATTAAACTCAGAAAAATGTCTTGGTAAAACCAGAACAACATTAGATGGTAAAACTTTTTATTTTTAATGGAATACCTTCTACCACATATAGTTTTCCAAAATAAATATAGCAAATGATCCTGATTGGCAGGACCAGAACCAGCGTAGGGGCTGAACCCTCTAAGAAAGGGTAACCCTCCGAGTAAGGGAAGGGTTATAAAAAGGCTGGGCGGGCCTTCTCCTCAGAACACATTCTGCCATTCAAACTCAACCAACCAACTTCTTTCTCTCTTGATTAACCTAGCACCTCATTTTGCAATTTACTTCTCTTTTTCCCATCGGTGATTTAAATCTGATTGTTTCATGTTCAGTTTATAAACTTTCCTTTTCCATTTTCTTAATCTTTATTGATATCTACAGGCTTGTGCGCTCCAGACCTAGGTAGAGCTATAGGACCTACACGATCCAGCTATTAGTTAAAGAGCGCTATGAGACCTACTCACTGGCGAACAGTATGATCTTGCAACTAGGGCTACGGTATGACCTGCTATTAGACTAAGAGGCTACGGCCCATAGAGATCCGACCAAGTAGGGTGAAACTTCCACATAGGGTTTTATTGGTTCAGAGGTTAATACACTCTCTCAACGTCATCGTATATTCAGGAGTCAATTTATCAATAATTTTCAATTTCATACCCACACGTACCCACAACACCTACTAAATTAAAATAACCTTACAATATCAGAAGATGTAATGATATTACCAAAACACGAAAGAAGTTACCGACTATTAGCATGTTACATTTAAAATGAGCCGTTCCTAGAGAAATACAAATTCGTCAGTTTTCATCCTATTAACAATCCACGCCATAACATACAACCTCACTCTTATTCACTTCCATGCAGTGGAGACATGCAGCTACTCATGCAAATGAGAATGATGTAGGTACCAAATATAATTTATTGAAGACAAGATTATGAATGCGGTTTGCCCTTGAATAAAGTCGGCAGCGGTATAGATTGATATAAAGAATCGATCTTGTGTAAAATGTTGGCCATCTTGGCCAATCGATTCTTGCAGTTGTCGGTGATACTTGTGTCGTGTGCGATCTGTTTCTGTAATAAAATCACTAAGTTTCTCACTATTATTTTCGGTATTCTGCTCCTTATTTCTACATGATTTCGTTCTATGATTAGCATTCAGCTCCTTAAAATCATCACCAGCTTAAACAGTTTTATTCCCGTTAGAAATTAGCAATAAAAAGTTCCATCTCCCTATGCATTAAGTACGTTTTCTTACTTGTGAGCGGCGACAGCTGCGGGAAGAGCTAGCATACAAGATCTGACTTCTTTGCCACCAAATCCACCGCCGATCCTTTTCACTTTACAGGTCACTCGGTTGAATGGCAGGTTCAAAACCAAACCAGCTTGTCGCTATTACAACAAATAATGCAATTACATGGTAGCATATCATAATTATATTAACATTTTTGAATGCTTTTTGTATAAGGCTTCTCGTCTATTGGGAGCGGAAATCTGTGAAATCAGTTCATCTGAAGCCGTCCGAAAACGCACCAACGATCCCAACAAGTGACTCGATTAGGGACTGCATCGATTGGACCTGTGCTACGTATGTAGTTACAATTCGTTGGGCCTGTCTCGTTCCGTTTTCGAAAGAACAGATACGAAGAGATCCCCCGGTGAAAATTTAGTTTTGCTTTTTCCGGAATGGAAATATCTAGGACCAGCGGGAAAATAATTATCACTCGCAAGATGTTCAAAAACAATTTGTTTTATTTTTTCTTGTTAAAAGAATTTTTTGATTTTAGAATAAATGATGTTAATAATGTCTCGGAATGTATCCTTTTTCATCCGAAAATAGGAGAATTTGTGACCCTTGTTTCTTTTGCATAAATATAATATAATTCACCACATTTCCCGTGTTCACCGAAATCACATGTGCCTGACATTTCAATGAATTGAAGGTGATGACTCCTAAGAAAAAATCTGCAAATTATTACACAGTTTATTATTTCTTTATTCGATAGCCCTTCAACGCAGATCACTGGTCCATAGAAAACTACCTATCAAAGTGAGTTTATGGTACATTGTCAAACTACATATAACTGGAAGATGTCACCTACCAAAAAAATAAAAATTAGCCTAGCCGTCCGCGCCATAACCATAAGGTGCAACCTGATGAACCGGAAATGAGTGAACGTGGCTGAAAATATGACGAGAAACAGCTTGTCATTTTATAGGTACGAGTATATACTGCCCTTCCTCTGCAGCGAGAGGGGGACAGACATCAAATAACCATATTCACTCCATTCCTTCTACAAGCACTTTTTTTGTAAACTTTCAAAGGGTATCCCTAAATTTCCCCAAAGGGTCTGAACTAAATTCCTTACATTTAATGTTGAAAATGCGATTAGACTCCCCTGATAAATTTCGTTACCAGGAACCCCAGCACCCATTGGCTTCGGCAGGATGCGCCTTAGACCACTCGGCCACAGAGGACGCCTACCTACCTCCCATGATCAAGAAACGAGACAATCTGATAATTCTTTGCCACACTTAAATTTTATGTTGTGATCTTTCTCAAACTAAACATCTCTAATAAAATAAAAAAACACTGATCTTCTTTTAATACCTGTACTTCAGAAGGGTGCTGGGAAGCCGCATATATCGTTAGCTCATCGTCTTCTTTACCAGGGACTACCACTGAGTTTTGCGTCTCCAGATAGAAATGTTCTTGTCCACCGATGTGCACCTCGCCTTCCACTATCCGCCCCCCACTTTCCATAGCTTTTTCAAAAGCAGCATCAACGTCTCCAAGACGCTCAACTGCCGGTAAATCGGTGTGATAGGAACCGTGTGCAATAGCATCCTAAAATTCAATTAAACGATCATATTTTTATGTTTAAATATTAGCAACAAGGAATATGCAATATGTAAGAATTCAACAACATCCAAGTTTGAATGACACCAGCCCGTATGTAAGAATAACTGAAGAAAACGAATATTAATGGCCTATTTAACACTTCACTTATAATCAAACATTAATAAACTAACAATTATAGTCTATAGAAAATGGTGGTGACATTATTATTTATCTGCACTGATGGATCTCCAATAGTTATTTGGGCCCAATTAATTAACGATCTTTGACTATTAACCTTGTCACACACAAGCCTTCGTAACAGTGGACAATTCTTGGAGATTTTGTACCCATCAGATTTTGTACTTATAGTGCTGGTTAAATTCCATCCATTAACACGGAACGTACCTGTATCGTAATTATTTTCGGCTCGATATCCTCATACTCGATCTCCACTAATTTGCCTGCACGTTGCGCGAGTGCTAAAGTTTCGGCGACGACGCACCCAACAATTTGTCCTTGACAAACCACCTGAGAACATACAAAAAAACAGTTAACAACAAAACTGTTAAAAACAGTTTTTTGTTCTTTTCAAGTACATCACTCATGTTAACGGGCGGGAGGCCCAGTTTTCTACGACAATTCGCTAAAACGAAACTATCACCTCCTTAGCGAGTGCACAAGAAACAGCAAGGCTCCAAATGACTCCACAAGGTGACGATGAATAAAGTTCACAGATTTACACAAATAGGAATAAAGACTCTGAATCTATATCGCATGTTAAAATCAATTATAAAAGAAGTTCCAGAAATTTCCCAATTGAATAATAAGAATAACAATAATGAAGTGCGCATTACTAGGTATATATCCAAGCAATTCATTCGTTACGAAATTAATTATTGAAAGAACTGTATGAAGATCTAACATCATTTAAGAGCTAACAATTAACGAAGGAAGATTCTGAATTCGACCTACTCAAGTTCCTTAGTGACAAATTCATTTAAAGCCCCTCAAGTATATTAAGCCATAGGTATTCTACCTTTTCGGACGCAAACACTTCTTCGTCATGAATAATAGCGCCACAGTTGTTCCTTTCTTTGGGGATATCTTTAGCGGATATGAATGCAACGACTCCTTCGATTTCTTCAGCTTTTGAACTGTCGATTTTGATAATTTTGGCATGAGCTCTTGTACTGATGACATAGGATGCCCGCAATTCGTTTTCGAACTTCGGTAGATCATCGCAGTAAACAGCTTCTCCTGGTAAGAAAAAGAGTTATGAGATGAGAATTAGAAATAAGGAGCTGTTAAAACTTATATGCAATCTTATAATAGACTCATACCATAACTCAATTGGTACTTGATTGTTCCAAAATTATCTTACAGATTTCATTAATGTTAAAATTTGAAAGTAAATGCTTCCGTTCATCGTTTATTTTAACTCTGTGGCACATCACCATTCTAGAAACTGAATTAATCTTACCCGTAGCTTGTTTGAATGCTGATTGATGAACTACAGGTCGGCCCACTAAATCCGTCTTCAGTTGACTCTCTGGAACCTGCGCAACGATTCACTAAGTAAATTTATTTCACGCCAGTATACTACACAAATTATTCAAGTGGATGATTCATTGGATAATGTGGGTATAGACATAATAATACACTTACGATGGAGAAATATTGAGAACTTTTCAACGGTATCTCATCTATCGACGGAACCATCCCGTTCAAACATGCCATTGACTCTTCACTATTGTCATTGTATTGCGCTTTCAAGTCCAGAAAAAATTTATGGAATAGACTGCAAAAAAATGCATTAGATGGATTATTCAAAAATGTATTGTGTATCGAAACACTTTCCAGAATCTAAAACTGATTTGGAAAAGTTTTTCTCACAAGACAAGCCCCATCGTACCGTCTTTTCAATCATGATTCACTAGAGAGAGGTCACACGATGAAGTCATTGTGCCTCTAATTTATCGTACCACTTAATTGGAGGTCCCTCAACAGTCATAAAGTTGATCGGATGAATATGTCACATACCTGCTTACTTTAAATGTTTCCCTGCATTCTGCAAAAATCACATTTGGTGTCTAGATGGTCCTGAATCGTCAGCATCACTTTCGATCAACCTCAATTTTCGAGGGTCATGCCTAAGGACCTGTGGGGCGTACACCGCTGCGGTTGGACTCATATTGACACAAATTTAGTGTTGTTTAACAGAAAGAATATGGGCTTTATTTTCAAAACTTCATCGTTCCAGATTTGAATGGACTATTAGTCGATTGTTGTCTAGTTATTGAACACCCCTCCAGATTTCGTCTGAAAAGGTAGGATGAGTTCAGGAGGAAGAATGCTAACTATTGACGTCACATTCGAGCATCCCTCATATGATGTAATTCTCGTTCAAATTTTAAAAATTGCCTACGCCTGAAACCCCCCGGGTTGGTTTTCAGAGATGAGTTTTTCTTGTAAAGGCGATGGATGCCTCCGATTCTCGTGGTAAATCTTTCCTCTCAGAACAGGAAGATATACAAGTAGGAAATCTTAGGTCGGCTTTCGAACTTTGTGGGATCATTGTGCTGTCGTGTTTCTAATTACTCCTATCCATTGTTCAGCATCTCAATTTTAATAAGAACAAAAATGTATATATTAGATATGGGTACGGGAAGAAAAATCGGGTTTCTCGGGGTTGTAGGTATGTTACTGAATTGAGCTCACTCAGTAGATCAGGATGGTGCCCGCGTCATTGCATTTGCTCTTGTTGTCCAGCGAGGCTTCCCAACGAATTTAAATGTCCAAGGGTGAACACAAGAGAATTTAGCGCACTCAGCTGATCAGTAAAGCGCCCACTATTTTGTAATCCTCTTGATGTCCCACCAGGGAACCTTTCAAAAATCAAATTCTAATCTGAGCAGGATGGAACCCGTCATTTCACTCATCTCTTAATGTCCCAGAGAGATTCCCTGTCAACTTACTCATTCCTAGGGTGAAAAAGAGAGAATTTAGCTAACTCAACTGTGTTGATGCCAACTTAAGACCTTGGCCAAGCATTTTTAAGACCAAACATCCGATAAACAGTTTCGTAGAAACGTTATGTAACTGTAGTACGGAACATATTTTGGGTGGATGTGAGGCGTTACCTACATGCTAAAAAAAGCTATGATATATATATATATATATATATATATATATATATATATATTCATTTAGAAAAGATAACAGAAAAAACGTCACAAAACTATTTTTATATTTCGGCTTTTTGCCTTTTTCAAACTAACAAAGAAATTGAATAACTGTGGGAAATTTTTGTACAACGTTGACAAGGAATTTTGGTAACTTTGGATTTGGAATCATCGTCTTATGTTGAGGCCTGGAGGATCGTAAGCACCCAAAACGTTGCTATGTGCTTTTTCTGATTCGTGAAGCAGTCTCTTGTTCTCGTGGGGTTTCATTTTTTTCAAAACTTTTACCAAAATTCCTTGTCAACGTTGTACACAAATTTCCCACAATTATTCAATTTCTTTGTTAGTTTGAAAAAGGCAAAAAGCCGAAATATAAAAATAGTTTTGTGACGTTTTTTCTGTTATCTTTTCTAATTTTGTGATTATAATCAAGCTCTCCTAGAGTCATTTTCAATAAGTGATATAATATATATATGTATATATGGATAATTTACCTGAGGAGCAGCGCCTTTCTGTACGTCACCATTCCTCCCGGAGCATTTGGGGCCAGTGGAAATTCTTCACATAGACACTCGTACCCCAACTCAAGTGTTTTGTGATCTAAAGGACTTCAGAGCAATAAAAATTCATTAATGCCTAATATTTGAATAGATGAAATAATCAACTATTATACAGGTTCAATGTTTATAATTTATTATAGTAAGTTCTTATAAAACTATCCACTCCTTGTTGTACCGTATAGGCGCATACCCTTCTTTTTTGATCCTCAAAAAGTCTCCTTTAATTCAAGTGGGAAATTCGGCTTTCTAAACAATTATGTTTACTAAAATTTAACCAAAATATGATGGCAAAACGATTACAATATACGATACGTTATACACTAACTCAATCACTCCACATATGTACGGACCAAATTTCCATCAAGATAAAACTGATTTCCCAAAAAAATAAATAAGTTTTATTTTAATTGAGTAGACTTTTTAGTGTCTCTAAATTTAATGGTAAGTACGTTAATCCTACACTTCTCCCATTCGGGAGGATTCGATAGATGTAAAATCGTAATGTGCGAGATGTACCTATCTCTCGACCGTGATATAGCCAGGGCTATTTATATTCGTGTTCAAGACTATACGCAGGTACTTATAGAAGATTTTTATAATAACATTCTAGGTATTTCGTGGCTTCCATTCAATACTAGCAACTTTGATTCCAAGATATTCATATCTATCTTCAATGATTTCAACGTACAGTCCTACCAAGCGAGATGAGGTGCGTAGTGCAAGTTTAGTGGTGGGAGCCATTCCACCATACGCCATTTTCAAATCTCTGATGTGACCATCGGATATCGTGATGTTGTAAGCTGCGTTCACTATAGCGATGTCATCTTCTCTTCTTCTTGATTGCTTATAACTTTTAAAGAACTGATCCTGTGAAATGAGATCAATGCAATAGATGTTACATCAATGAATTTCAATTCGTAGTATAATTATTGTTATAATGAGCGTTACCCACGAACTCATTTGAATTCTTCAATGAAAATAGATTCTATTCTAAGAAATTTGATACCTTCCGCACTCTCCTCCGTTGCAGTTTTCTCACTATGATTTTTTCAAAGTTGACGTCTTACTGGAGGGCAGGGGGGTCCCGCCCAGACCGGTGGGTTACTTTGACATCACCAGTGCTCGAAACTTTGAAAAAATCATAGAAATAAAACTATTAATCGTAAAAGAGTGCAGTTGATGCCAAACTTCTTAGGATGGAATCTTCTTCCACTTAAAAATAGTTAAAATACCTTTTTCGCACCCATGGGTAACGCTCATTATTCAAGGCCTGGTGTGTGACTTTCCACTCTTCAGTAAGTGTCTTGTTAATCGTTATAATACATTTCAAGATTTATTACATTAGTTTCTGCCTCGGGGGTATCACGTTTGGCCACCGATCTTTGTCGTGGCAAATATTTCCCCAACTGTAGTTGTGTACAACAGGGAATCCTTGTTTTCGATGTAATTTTAGCACCTACTGAATATTCTTTGATGTTAGACTGGGTGGGAACCAGAAACTGATCTTTGAACAGAGAAAACAGATTGAGCACTCGAGAACTCTTCACACACAACTCGTACGGGCTCATGATTTTGATTAGAAGTGTACCTATGACCCCCGTTTCAACAGCGTAGAACCCCGTGGCCAAACGGGTCGTCTATCGTGTGGCCAATAGTGTCGCCTCTCCAGGCCCCCTTCAGAGGCCTTCGTGGCCAAACGTGTTTCACCGTCTGCCTCAAAGGGTATAAAAAGTTCAGTCTCCATTCTATTCTCAACACTTGTTTTGTTAACTTAACCACAACTTGCATATATCCTTCCAACCTTCCTTCCATCAACCAGCAGGCTCTCAGATTCCGAAGCATCATCCAATGTCATACAGGGTTTCTAATTTCGAGACAATTTCCTTTCTATTCTCACTGTACAGGGTTTCTACGTAGTTCTGAGGTGGTATTTCGTCAGTAAGTTTCGTAAGTCAGTCACTAATTTAGAGCATTAAAGAATAGAGGTCCCAGGTTTAAATCCTGACGGGAGCAGATTTGTTTTTCACAAAATCGAGTTGCATTATAATAGGCTTGCCCGCTGTGCACTGTCAAATTTAGCTCTTTCGTTGGTCTGACGAAGTAGGAAAAATAATGTGGAGCCCCACACCATGTAACTTGATTACACGGAAATTTTTTTACTCAGACAGAGATTTGAACCAGGAACCTAAAGCATCGGGAGTCTTTTTTTTTTTTTTTTTTTTTTTTTTTTTTTATAACATAACAATGATATGTTTCCTAAATAGGGGTCGGAGAATTCGTGGCTCCTTCTCTGCCCTCGTTCCTGTCTTTCATTATTATTATTATTATTAAAATTATCATTATTAAATGTATTTGTTTGTTTTAGGTACGTATTATTATTACTTTTTATTATTCTTCATTTATTTACCTATTGCGTGAGAAGAGTTTTGAAAATACCCCTCCTTGAGTCACGCTGTACAAATTAACAAATTAGAAAGAAGCCATCTGGCAAATAGCATTGGTTTTTAATTAAAACAGCGTTGAAATTCACTCGGAAATTCATTTTAAGGCAACATTTGAACTTTTCAATTTTTTGAAATTTTATTTCATCCCAACACCTCTTTTCTCCTCTACTTTGACGGTATTGTCAAATTCATGATAAATTAAAAAAAAGAAACCTGGTTTTTCTATTCGTGATTCAGATCATAAAAACGGATAATGTTCCATGCCTCCCGATCACATTTCAACCTCCTACAGCGAAAAAGAGAGATTTTAGCTCACTCAGCTGATCAGGAAAGAGCCCATCCTTTCATTCGGCTCTTGATGTCCCAGAGAGGCTCCCTGTCAAATTTCAACATCCTACAGTCAAAAGGTAATTATTTGATAGTCTGTCCTCCTCATGTTACTAACTACCCACATGTTACAACAATGACTACGTTTGCTCGTCTCCCGGTCCTGCGAAAATTCAAATCACGGGCCATCCTAAAGACATGAGACACGTCAAAAAGTAATTTTAAAAAAAAAGTATGAGTTTCTAATTAGTTCTAACTAGTCCTAGTCAACTAAGCATCAATTTACTCGTCGGCATTTTTAAATCTCTGTTAAAATAATAAATACACACATTTAGTGGGAGAAAGTCACTGGACTTTGACTCCCAATCATGTTACATGTGAATTATTTGAAGTATCAATTTCTCAACTGTAATGCTACTTAAGCAATAAAGTTATATTATTTTAAAGAAAAAGAGTTTCTAATTAGCCGTGAGAGGATTTTAATCTTCAAAAATGATAGGTTGGGCTGACAGTGGGAATGATAGTGATATCGGGCACTTACAGGTCTTGTGAAAGGAATGTACACAGCCACAAGTATTTCTTCCGGTTTTACAGCGTTCTTCCTGTAGCCAGTCCAAAAATTTTGGTCTAATACCATAAATCTCCGGCCACCTTCTGAAACCAAGGATCAGAAGGTCAGAAATGATTTTGTACTTATCACTTGTGACAAGACAATATTGTATATTACAAAATTATTATCATTATTATTATTTGCCTACTTATTTTATTTATTTTTATATCATTTTTTCACTATTAGTATTTTGTTTCATAGGTAAGTACTTCAGGGTGAACATTTCATTGCTAGATTGATCGATGATAAAATCATTCATCGCATACGACTGGCAGTTGTAGTGTTCTCTTCTACCTCTTATTCTTAGAGAGACGGCTCTTAACAGCACTAATTGGATTTTTACCCTGACCCCAATACGATTATTGGGAGAACGGTTTCGTCCATTTCTCTGACAATGAACCTACTAATCTTCTCGAAAAATGTTTGAACTCCCGGCGCATAATTCTGTCGCATGAAATTATCAGAGGGGTGAATGATCCAAGGAGATTTCTGCCGCTTCATTAAATTGTTTCTGCCGCTAAAATTGTGCTCCATTGTTAGGTTCGGTAGGATGGGGGTCAGAATTTATCATGCCTGTGTCAAAGTACGCCGTTCTCCCACTTTCTCAAGGCCTTTATGTCAGCAATGAGCATAGGAGCATTTGCTGACCGTCATGAAGAACGGGCTCAGTAGCCACTCCCATGCCGGTGATGCTAGGCGAGTACCAAATTATTGTTTAAAGATCATTGGTAAAAATTATGCAAGTCATGTTTATTACTAAATTATTGTTTGAAGATCATTGGTAAAAGTTATTTCAACTTAAAAATGCCATAACACTTCGGTACTGCTCACAGAGTCGGGAAATTGAATGTTTGAATTCAGAAATTGTAGAAATATTTTTCATACATAAATAAAAAAGTAGCATGAACTATTTGATAAAATACATAGAACTGTTGAAAGGGATTACACATACCATGCAAGTAGAGGAACAGAAATGAAGAAAAGTTATTATTATTTGTACGGGTGTGAAAGAGATAGAGAGAGAGAGAGAGAGTGTGTGTGTGTGTGTGTATGAATTTATTCAAATATATCATGAATTTAGAAGTATCTGCTAAGAAATAACTAGGTACTAATAAGATTAATAAAATCACACCTTTACTCATCAATTCGACTGTCGCCGATGCGGCCATGAGTATTGGATTCAGATCGGATATAGGGCTCCCAGTCATTATGTTCCCAGAAATAGTCTGCGAAACCAGGAAATAATGAATATTAATTGTATTCAATCAATTGCTTTTGAGCTTCACACTCTTGTTGTTGGCTAAACATTGGGTTAAATTTGTACCACAATATTTTGCACATCCTAGATTAAAAGTCGACATAATATTGGACTTGTTATTATTAAGTCAACAAGGCAAGTATTTCAAATTCAAGTATAGGAAATCAAGTTTTAAATATTATTATAATCTCATATGTGGGTAGGTGTAGATACTTGTTATAAATATAACTCACACCGACATTCCGGATTTGTTTGCCAGCGAAGTACTTCAACATTTTGAGAATCTCCTCGAACGTTCTTGTACTGGTTTCTGTAATAATTATTTGAACCTAATTATGACCTTAAGATTAGAGGCACGTTAAAATACTTGATGGTACTAAAATCACATTTATAAGGCCCTACTATATGAAAAAGAATAATAATCATGATCCAGAAACGAACGGAACAAAGGAGATGTTAGCTATAAAAATACCTGGTTCTGCTTTTACGAGGTTCTTCATGGCGTCTTCCATGTTTGAAATGGACACAGAAGCGCCGACTTTCAAATACCGAGATGTTAGGCCGTTCTGAAGGTCAGCGACACAAATTTCGTTCAACTCCTTGATCTGACTGGGAGCGATTTGAATTGGATATAAACAGTTCTTGAACTTCACCTCAACCCCTAAGACAGAAAGTAGTTTGTCTAAGTGTCCATTTTCATAAATTTTCATAAAATGACGCTAACTTAAAAAAATGCGAGGACCGATATATTACCTATTTCAGTGTTTCCATTGACAATTTTAGCATCTGGAAAAGACGATTTCAGTTTCAAAAGATTTGCGAGGTTTGTAGGACGGTGCCAAGTTACTCTCGGGCCTTTGAACATCAATTCTTCTTCATCGTATTTCCGAGAAACCTTCAAGAAAAAAATCAATCGTGATTTTCATTTCCGAATTTAAATCCTAAAATGTAGTTCTAAAACAGAAAATATCTAGATAGTCTAGATAGTGAATTTTCAACCTGAAGTCATTGAGCTATTCAGCCCAAACCTGGAATAACTGAAAAGGCTGGGTACTTATTTTGAGGCTATTTTGCTCAACATTGGAGCCTGGAAAATATTTTGTCTTTTACTGCAGGGGAATACAAATTTGATTTCAAAAACCAAAACAGCATTCAGCTACTAAATATTTCGCTTCAGTAAAATCGATTATCACCGATGTAAATAAAAAGGTAAAGGAGTGTGACATCTTTGATAAATCCTTAAAATTGCGATTTTCTGCGCTGCAACAGGAGGTTCCTTTCGTCACAAAGTCACGCAACGTCTAATATTAATGTGCTATTTCACACAAAGAAACCTAAGTTATTATGTTTAAACTATAATTCTCATCAAAAATATAAATATTTTTAAATACCATACATGGGTGTAATGGTGTTGCAAACTTTGTAAAAAATGATTTTGTGATCTTTTGAGTATCAAGTGGTGGCATTGAACTGGTAATTTAAAGAAATCAATAGTGGAAAATATCAAATCAATATAATCAATCCAGAAAAAAATTTAATCACCCCCCACCCCCCGCTCGAAATTTGTTGGTTTACGTTTCAACATGCATAGAATTCAAAAAATGAATTTATAAAAATCCATCCCCACACTGTCCAAAGCTTTTCTTCGAAATTACTGGACTCAATTAGATACATGAAACGTGGATGTGAGGAAACAATCCATGTAAGGTCCAGTTGGAAGTACATCCTTGGCATCACATTCGATCAACCCTGAGGAGTAAAATGTTTTTTTTTCTCTTTATCTCTTTTATTTTTGTATTTTTTTAATAGATAGATTTTGTTTTAATGAATCGAATGCGACCACCCGGATGGCTATATGATCATAAGTTCGCTCCCTTTAAGGGACATATATCTCAGGTTAGATAAAAGAACGACAGTATGAGTGAAAATGAGAAATCGAGTGAACTTAGTAAAAAAAACCTTAAAAAATATGACGTTCAACCAGCTGATATGATTTCAAAGATATAACTTAGCTATAACTTGCACTATCTATAACTGAAGGGTAGTTTGGCAGGTTTTTAATAAGTACATTGCTGTCATTTTCTTCCGGAGGGAGCCTACGTCTTTACATGCCTACCGTAACAATAATAAACTTTTGTATAATATTTTGCACGGTTTTTTAAAAATTAGTAGGTACCTACTTGAACAAGCTAAAAGTACTACTGATCTTCCACTCAACGTCAACCTATGTTCCTATTCATTCTTTACAATCAAAATGCTCATTGAATGTTCGAATGCAACTCAATACGCTATGCTTTTATGTGTCCTTTATGGCCTGAAACACATAGCCAAGCAAACAAGTAAAAGGTCCTATTTCGACATGGAATGTAGTGAAATCAAATGCGGTTTACCGCGAGATCAGGTGGGAATATGATCTCCTGGCAGCTTTCATCAATAAGAGGTCTCACGTCGCCTGTTAGTTTGGTGTCCTCTCCTTCCGAATCCTGCGTATTTGACTTATTTGATGTTCCATTGCGACAGCAATCCTTCCCCATTGCGCATGTGCTGCTTTTAATACTATTTTCGCTATATCCTGAACAAAACAAAGCTATGATTAAACAAACTAGGTTATTGTGTCAATAGGTTATTTATATTCTACATAGAATTAGAATACCTTCCGAATTATGGGACCAACACAAGGAAACGATTTTAGAGCTCATTTCTGATCGAAAGTTACTCATTGTGATTTCATTTTAAAAGCTTTGTTTTCAAGTTATTGAGTGTTTATGATTTTTTTCGAGTTTTGTACCTTGACATTAAAGGTGGCCGTCCATTAAGTCGACAAAGCGACGCGACGCGACGCTAAAATCTTGAGGTTCGTCCACTATGGGGCGGATTTCATTTTTCGATCCGTCATTTCCATGATTATTGAACGATGAAAGGAAATTCGTCCAATATTTCAGGATGTCTCTAGAAAAGTTTTTTGAGCTTCATGAAATGATTAAGCCACTGATAGTGAAGCAAGACACTACGTTTCGACGAGCCATCCATCTATTAGAAAAATAACCAAGAAAGAGCTAAAAAGTTCCACTCATGCAGCATGATCGTATCAGCGAATTTTCGTAAATTATCGTACTATATTATGTTACATTGTTTTGAAAATTAAGGACTTTGTGGGAGAAGAAATTGTTAACTACCAATTTTATGGCCAGAAACCCGTTCTAAATAATATTCTGCAATTAAAAAAGAGATTTTGGATTTTTTTAAAGAGTTTTTATAGATTTTTTAGCACATTTTAATGAAATTTAAGTACATTTTTCTGCATAATTTTGCACATAATTTTCCATGTATATAATATTTTATGCACGAGCGCTTACGAAAATGGCCGAGTTTTACACTTTAACTAACTAGTTTTACCCCTAAAAACACATGATATTGAGTATAAAAAATAAATAAAAAAATTCGTGAGTTAAAGTGTAAAACTCGGTTCCTTATAACGGAGTTGGGGAGATTTGCAAGAATTGCCATTCGAATCAGCGCGAAAACATAAGGAGAAACCGGCCCCAACTCTCATTTTCATAGAGGGTCATTTTTCACTAAAACCCTCGATTTTGTAGAAAAAACCATATTTTTCAACATACGAACATACTTTTCTCCCCCAATTAGTAAAGTAAATGTAGAATTGACTATACCGTTCAAAAGCTGACAGTTTGAGGGAGTTTTTCCCGAAGAGTGCACGCCGAAAAATCCCCAAACCGGTAGCAGAAAAACGGGAGGAAAAAGGTCGATTTTAAATATTTTTTATGATTTCGTACTTTGGATTTTTTTAAAGCAATTAAAACCAGGTGAAACAACTTTACTTTATATCAGGGTTGTAGGAAATTTAACGGTCTTTGCAAAGGTGTTCTTAGTTTTGAGTTTATTGTAATTGTAGAAAGAGTTATGGCCGTTTTAATGTCATAAGGTACAAAACACGAAAAAAATCTTAAAAATTGAATAACTTGAAAACAAAGCGTTAAAAAAATTTCTAGGAGCAACTTTCGATCAGAAATGAGCTCTAAAATCGATTCCTTGAGTTTTTCCCATTATTTCTGTAGACAGCCTGTATACATAGGAAATAGGTAGGTAGAGCAATTGCACAATGAGTGACCAATGAGTATTATAGTTGAGTTGGTTACAAAAATCTATTACAAAATAATCCTTATCCCATAACCATATTCTACCGCTACCTCCCCCGTGCTAATCATTAGTCGTTTTTGTCAATTCGACTATGATGGTGAACCGGCACCCATCTATCCTGTTTGCGTGCAAGAGGCATCAGCAGTCGAAGATGAAAATAGGATTTACATTTTATTGGTTTAATATAAAACAATTTTGAAAGTGCCTTTATAACATGATTAAATTACCGCAATGGAAAGCAGAATGGTAATATTCAATGACGGACGAACACAGTTTGTGGAAGTTTACCTAGAAGCACTGCTACATTCAGAAATGACTTACCTATCAGCTTTCAATTCTATTTTGAATGGGTAGGTACTACAGAATTCCTAAACCAAAGAAAATTTGATGGGGAAAAGCACTGAATTATGGATAAGTTTTTCAGCAGTGTATTTTCATATCAACATTTCAACGGATGAGTGGAGTAAATTAGTACGATTTGTTTCCTCAATAGAATACACATTGAGAAAACCAACTGCCGAAACATCAAAATATAGATTAATCGATAAGGGATTTACACCCTTCCTACGGTGAACAGGAAAGAATTTAGCTCACTCAACTGATCCGCAAAGAGCCCATCATTTCGATCTTCTCTTATTGTACCGTAGAATCTTTCTGTCAAATTTTAACTTCCTAGGGTGAACAGGAGAGAATCACTCCAGTTTTCTACTTTTTTTCTAATTAGCTACGTTTCTAGGTTGCTTACCTCCATATTGCTTACCTTAAATCTCTTTAAAAAATGGTCACGTGAATTTTCACCTAACCTACGTTCAAAAACATGTCCATGTAAAAAAAAGAAAAGAGAATGAAAAATTCCGCGTCGGAAATTCTGAAATGTCAATGACCCATGTCGTAGGGCTTTCGTTTAAAACTATTCCGACATCATTTATTTCCAATGTCATAATTACTTTCACCTAGGACCTATATACCTACCTAATTTTAAATTTAATCAAATACATAATGTTGTAGAAAAAATGTTATACTTCATAATTCCTCGCATCTTTGCTTTTTTGAAATTGATCAAAATTTTTGCGACACAGAAAAGATCAGATTTCGGAGGAAAAAGAACATTCCAATAAATTGACTAGAGCATATTTAAAAAAATAATTACTTAAACATCTGAAATTGAGTTGAGGAATTACATTGAGAGTTAACAGAAAGAGCTTGCAGTAACCTTAGACGATTATGATAACTCTATCGATAAACAGATGAGATGATTTTATCTATTAGGTAAATATCATAAAGGAAACAAGTTCTTACCTTATCACAACTTACTTAATGATGCAACACTCACCACATCCATTTCCGTTCTTTATATTCAAAGTTGATTCGTCCGTAAATTCTTTGTAGCCATCAAGTATCGGCCTGTAGCCCGTGCATCGACATAAATTACCTGAATAAAATAACATAATATATACTTTTTTTTTTTTTGCATTCAGCAGTTCTCTACCCTATACCTTATGTTTCAACAAAATGTATTTGAAGTGAAGTACAACCAGATGTATAAATAAGTAGGTATATGGTATACAATATACGAAGTCGAATAATTACCTACTGCTACCCAAAGTACCATATAGTTCGTATTGAAGGAGTAAGCTAATGGGATGCAGTTCCTTATTCGTACTGTTCAAACTGCTTCAATTCGCCTAAAGTTGGGTATTTAAGAAAGATAATTACAGTGTTTTGAAAATCTCAAACTTCAAGTATATTTTATCGGAAAATTGATTTGTTCGTCGCTCATTAATATTTTGTGGAAACGTAGTTTCGAAAACGATCTGCCAAGTTGGGGTGGGCAGTATAGGTAGCTTCTTTTAAGGTAGCTTCTAAAATAGACGTAAAGAATTAGTTGATGAACAAAGTAGCTACCAGTTGAAATTATAGAATGCAAAATGACGTACATCATTATTATTAACATTATAAACTATCAGCATTAAAGCAAATTGTTGTGGTTGGAAATTTGTGACATTTACGGAGCAACACCCAGTTAATGTAATTCTGACTTTTTTCCTAATTAAATGTCCTTTGATGTGAAATATTCACCTTGGAAGGCTTCCATAAGCTGTTCCCATGAAGGTTTCCCAGAATGGCTCCTAAGCAGTGTGTACATAGACATGACGATTCCAGGTGTGCAAAATCCACACTGTGAGCCATGGGCTGCAGCTATCTTCTCCTGAACGGGATGGAGTTTTGCTTTGACACTTCCAATACCTTCAACTGTGGTTACTGCTAAGCCGTGAATAGCTGCCAACGGCGTCAGACAAGCGTTTACGGCCATGTGACTAATAATTCAAGTCAAGGATACAATTTATCCGTTCATTAACTAAATATCAAAATATTAATATTGAATGTGTTATTACACTTTATATAAGCTACATTATACCTACTTATATCCCGATCAACAATGAAATTGTCTGCCAGGATGAATTTTGAGACAATTTTCCAAATTATAATGAATCACATCAATGAAACCTAATACTGCAATAATTTCCTTTATCTAATGTCCCCAATTCACTCGAAATGGGCGGGTAGGTGTCATAACAACTGAATAATAAATTAAGCCGCGATTCCATAAATATGAAGATCATTTAATTAAAGCGACTCAACCCTTCGAAAGGTTAAATATGGATTTCAACACGAATATGGAACAACTACGTCTTGATATTCTAGTTCATGAGTAAGTACTCTAGACACAACTGCGTTATTTCAAAACTTGGAGAACTCTTCTCGCAATTTGGAGTTCCTGCATATATCCATTCAGGCAGGGACTTGAGCTTCATATCGCAAGAGCTCAAATGCTGTTGGGGTCCCTAACAGTCGTTCCACTACATACAATCCGCAGGAGGAATGTCCAAGGAGAGATACATCAAAATTATATGGAAATCTATAGAATTGGCGTTAAAAAGCAAAAATCTAGACAAATTAATATGGGAAGATGTTTATCAGGAATGTCTTCATTCAGTTTTCTTCCCATGAATATTATGCGCTTCAATGAACGCAGCACCTCACGGTCGAATATTCAGCTCTTCAAGAAGATCCAGTAATGGAACTATCACCCAAGCATGGTTATTGAATCCTGGGTCTGTTTTAATGAAACGATATTTAATGCAGTCTAAATTATGATCCAATTGTGGATGGCATTTATTTAATCGAAGGTAATTTTGAGTATTCTCTTGTCAGGTTTCCAGATAGTAGGGAAATGACTTCTACAAGGCCCCTGGCACCTTCAGAAACAAAATGGGAGAATGTATCAAGGCAGAAAATTCAACTAACACATGAACCTCAGCTAGGGTCCATTGATCCATCACTAAGTTCTGCAGAAAGTCTACCTCTACAAACACTCGAAGCTCACAATGTAAACACACCAGCTGTGGAACCAGAAAGTACTATACGCATCTCGATGATGTGATGATGTCCCTCTCAGGAGAGGTTCACGTGTTCGAAGAAGTCCCACTTACCTGAAAGACTATCTCGCATGAGGGATCATTGACATGCTCTGATATCAACAACCCCTTTAATTATGCGCATATAATCTTTATGTTTTCCCAAAAACTCCAACTTGATTGTTCGTTTACAATTACTACTTATTATGTGTGATTCTAGTTAACTGTTACTGTTATCATATCAACCTCTGACCAGAAAATTCATCAAAATCTTATTTTTTGTCGGAGAGACAAACAAAACTAAAGTTGTTCTGGGCGTTACCGCCAGCCAAGATCATCAAATGCGAATGGAAAGTTTGACCTTAGAGGTTCTTTTCACCAATCAAAAATGACCACAACGCATCCGTTACTTATGTAGACACAGAAGCAAAAGCATTTTCTCGATCAGCCAATGATCGTCCAGTTGCGTAAGACTTTCTTTACCGCTTCGCAATAGTAGGGTAGAAATGCGTAGGTACCCATTCCAACCTTGAAATGCACGTCATCAGAAACCTGAGGCTGAAAAGCACGCGAGGTAGGCCTACAAGATTTTTTTCTCTCTTTGGATCCCACCTGACCTTGAGATTTATTTTTTATTCTCCTTTTATTCGAACTGTTTTGTAATCTACAAGAATTAGGTAGGCCCAAAGACTTCCAAAAGTCTGAACCCAAATGGAGAGGAAAAAACCATTACTTTTAAAATTGTGAACTAAAACGCAGGGCATTGATATAGAAGGCTCATACGTGTAGATGAAAAAATAAATGTTATGCCTATACACCCACCTACCAAGCTGCATACGTGATAACTTTCTCACACCTACAAAACGGTTGTCCTATGAACCATTAGAAAGAGCTGATTTGGAGTAATTATATTGACTTGATTGATTGAATAAATACGATTGATCCGTGAGCGAGACCACTTAGACCCTCACACGCGCTATACCTGAAAATTTCATCTAATCTAGATGATAAATTTCGAAGTTATACATATTTCAAGGATTACTTATATACATATATATATATATATATATATATATATATATATACACTTATGGTTGATTTGAAACAGTTCTATAAGAACAGTATATCTTTTGGCACAGATGTGCAGAGAAAATTGAAACACAAACACACAATGAAACTTACACAATTATTATTGATATTTCGGCGATTGCCTTTTTCAACATGAAGAGTAGAGTCGAATGAAGAGTAGACTCTAAGTAGACTCTAGTCTTCATGTTGAAAAAGGCAATCGCCGAAATATCAATAATAATTGTGTAAGTTTCATTGTGTGTTTGTGTTTCAATTTTCACTGCACATCTGTGCCAAAACATATATATATATATATATATATATATATATATATATATATATATATATATATATGTGTGTGTGTGTGTGTGTGTGTGTGTGTGTGTGTCCGTGTGCGAATGTGCAGTGGCTGCTATTGTGGGGACAGTAGAGAAATTAAAAGATAATGATATGATGTAAAATCTTTACCTATCCTCCATATTTTAGCGAGATCATTGATAAGTCAGAAAACAACTTTAAGAATTTGCCGATCCGTATGCATGGAACTAACCAACTTAAATGGGACCTCAAAGGCCTAACTCAAGTAATTTTCAGAAATATTATACTAAAAAAGGAGGTAAATTGTTCACGAATTTTAGTACAATATTAACTCTCCGCTAAATTGATATACTTGGCAGCTATATTGATCGGTTAATTTCGCTCAATTAGTATATCTTTTGTTGCACATGTAGCAGCTCAAGTAGCTAAGCTCACGCACTGGGAGGATCCACTCACAAAAAAACCAGGCCGATGTCGACCGTGAGCTGTTCGTCAAGTATAAAAGAAGGACTTGATAAGTGGGACCTAAATCCAACTCAACCTGTCAGGTCGCTTCTCCGTTCGCTTGTCTCCTTAGCATTTGATTGTGCACGTTTCAAGTCTGGATGTGATAATCTACGCCTGAAAATTCGATTCTTTAAATCCTTAAATGCTCAAAATATATTATGACAATGCTCATTCTTTTTGATTTGTTGGTGGTTTCTTGCTTGGTTATTATTAGTTTATTAATAATATAATTTTCATTTTTGAAAAGGATTGAATTGTAGAGCGAAAAGGGGCGACGCAAGGTGCCGACAAGGGAAAAATCATGTCAACGGCCATTTTCTTTAGGGTACTGCCTCCCTAGCGCTCCTAGCGGTGGAGCTTGTCAGTTCGCAGCCCCATTGAGTGATATCATGCATTTTGTGCCTTGAAATGTTTTGTACACGGAGCGTCTTTTTGGGGGCATATCACAAAGTTTTGGTGGTCAAGGAAGAAAAGGTGGGAATGTACAGGCTGCTCAGGATGGAGTCAGTCACTTCATTTGACTTTTGTTGTCCGAGACGGTCTCGGTCAAATTTAAATTTTCTAGGGTGAAAAAGAGAGAATTTAATTCACTCACCTGATCAGGGAACAGCCCTTCAGATTGTTCGGCTCTTGATGTCCCAGAGAGTTTTCCTACTCAAATTCCTTAGGTGAACAGTAGGGAATTAAGCTGACATACTTGATCAGGATGAACCCGGTAGTTTTGTTCATCTTTCAATGTCTCCATATCAAATTTAAATTTCCTAGAGTGAATAGGAGATAATTTAACCAACTCAGCTGATCATCAAAGAGCCCCTGAGTTTATTCGTATCTTGATGTTCTAGAAAGTCTTGCTATCAAATTTCAACTTCCTAAGGTGAATGGGAAACAAATTCATATTTACCCCTCCCTTGCAACTCCCCACGACTTCGTCTTTGCGTAAAAAGGCACTTCGTCAGGTGAAATGTAGCCTATGTTTCACATTTCAACAAAATTGGCTGATAGAACTGGTAGAAATGGGAGGGCAAAAAATCAGGTTGTACGAGAAGAAAATAATGTCCGAAAACACATTTTTACGCCCCTTTTTAGCTTAGATAGAATCGATCTACAGTTACATATTTGGCATCAGGCGACTCAGGAAGGATATGCAAATAGGTCGACAGGGTGAAGTCGGGAGGGGGACCAATATTGGGCCGAAGTTCTACTTTGTTACCTACATATATATCTTGGCCCGTCTCGTTGCAATGGTTTTTTGAAGGCTTGGAAATGCGAGACTAGCGTCTCGCTGGGTAAACTATACCGACAATGAGAATAATATTCAGCATCATTGAAACCATAAAACGTACCTAAATATTTTGTATATAAAATGTTATTAAATGCCTTTATGTTTATGATTAAATAAAAAGTTCTACTAAAATTGAGCAAAAATATGTAAGTGCCCTTTTTGCATGCAGTGTCAGAGTGTTATTCGAACAATTAGATAGGTACCTACCTACCTATTCATTATAAATAATTGTTTAGGTATACTAGATTATGTTTATAGGAAAGCATCTAATTATTTTTACGAAATCCTGGAATAAAACGTAAAGGATACATTGGTTTGTTGGAGGTAACGTCAAACTTGGAGATCATCACTGTGCACGCCCCACATCCTCCTTCTGAACAACCAAGCTTTGTTCCTGTTAGCTTCACTTCGTAATAAGTTCAGGAATTCATTCATAACAATAAACTGAACAGACTTATTCTAATATTTTAGAGCTAACGTTTAATATATTCTTCGATTAAATCTCAAGTACCTTGCTAGAGCAGAGTGCTACGCTCATAAATGTACTTACCAAGAAGTTACTTACCTATTTGTAGCCCGTGGTGATTCGAAAATCTTACCACTGTTTTCTCAGCCCCGACAGTTCTGGAGAAGAAAATATAACAAGACGACCTCACAAAAAGTAGCTTAGATCAACACACCCTGCTCCTACGAAGGGGACAGAAGAATCCAATATCTCCTTCCAAAAAATGGAAGTCGTGTTTGCGAGTCCTTAGGCAATCATGCCTTGTGGTCTGGGAAGATCCTCCTGAGAGGAGACTGTACAAACAGTCATACAGATGCCAAGTACCCGTTTTAACCCAAGGGTTGAGACGTGCATTCTAGCTCTCATTACAAACTAAGCAGGTTGGTTTCCGAGTTTATGGAAATCCACATAACTCCAAATGCCGAGATCCACCACCCATTCATCTACCCCACATCTGCAGAATTGACTGCATGTTCCAACCTCAACTGGGGGGCAGCTTGGTGGTGCTTCGACAAAGTCTATGCACTTGTAACCTGGGGCTCCCCCTGCCCGCGGTACCACTTACTGGGGACGGCGCCAAGCAACACTTCTCCATTAAGGCCAGAATGGTCGCTAGCCCGACACAGAGATGTCTCTGCGCCTACCGCGAGGTCTCTGTCCTCACCTGAAGAGTCCCACAGCTCAACCATTATAAGTGCGTGAGGACGGGAGACGGTACCTGATTCGCTACCAGTTTGGATTCCGTAAAGATTCCTAAGGCTGTGACTGGAAACAAGCCCACTCAATCTGCTACCACTTTATCATACGAAGGGGATTCAAAGAGGATAGGGAGTGCCCTCGGTAAATGTCATGTGGTGCTCCAGGATGTTGTTGAGTGCTGGCTCCCTGACACTCCATCACGCATTCCACACCAACTCCGAGAGTACTCCCAGCCAGCGAACAGATGGCAAGAACTCATACCTAACCTACACCTAATTAACTTCTATTATGTATTAACTTAAACACATCAACTACAGGTTGACTACATCCAAACCATAAATATTCCTTTACCTGTAATATGTTACTAACCTAAACAACCATCAACTAACTACGAAAGGGACACCGAAAAGTCAAGTTTACCTGGAATGTATTGTAACTCCATCCAGAGTTTCTACACCAGAAATTGGAAAAGTGTTTCATTTCATTAGCCGGTAAAAATACGTCTTCAAGCAATGAAGACCCTAATGAGAAGGGTACTTTATATAAGGTACCACTTTTCTCAACTCGACTCAACTCTAAAGTTGAAATTCATGTGATCAGCGGATGGATCTTCTCACTACGAATTCGGGATAAATTATGTAACTTCTGGAAATAAGGACACCTACTTGTGGAGTATTTAAACATGAAAGCCCATAAGGCCGATACAGTTTATCAAATCCAAATTAGGGTGAATAGTGTGTTCGAAAAAGATCTCGAGATGCGTAAACAAGCGGCTGAGTGGGTTGACCCTTTGTTTTTGTTTTTCACTACTGACAATGGATAGTTCTGAGGCATTAGGAAGTAATGGGAAAAAATGCTCATCGCCTTGAAGGTTCTCCAATTCTCACCTATTTTGAAGAAAAAAAGTATCGACGCTACACGCTGGTGATACACTGGCACACTTTCTTGGGCGAAAAGGAGAAAACTTTTCTCATTCAGCTGATCAGGACAAAGCTCACATACTTTAATATCTTTCCGTGCTAGTGAAGAAACTGCAATTTGTGACCAACCTCTTCCACTTTGGACCAGTTAGGCAGCGTAAGATTTTAGCATAATTAAAGATCGTCCAAACGAATGGTGAAACATTTCAGTCGGATGAAAATTAACGGACTAACGGAACTGTCGGACCATAATTTGAAATGTTTCTATATTTGGACAGTTCAAATTATACGTAACAAGACTTTACAAAAAAGGCCTTTCTGTCCTTAAATTGTTTTTTATTATTCTCCAACGTTTCTCCCCAGGAACAGGGGCTTCATCAGGGAGACGAAAATTAAATTCAAAATATCAAATTCAAAATTGTAAAAAACCAGTTTAAGGACAGTTGAAGGCCTTTTTTGTAAAGTCTTATCATAATTTAAAATGACCCCCGGAGCTAACAATTCATTTCAAAAGGAAGTTAATGAATAACATTGTCTATTTCCACGAAAATTAAGAGTTACAACATTAAATCGACTTCGACAGTTAGGAAATCATCAGTAACAAGCAATAGGTGACCCTAATAGTTATTATCCTATACGCTTTAAAAGACTTAAAAAGGACTTTAAAAAATGACCTTAAAAGGATACGCTTATTTCGTAAGTAATAAATAAGAGTCCATTCTGGGTCAATATCTTCGTCTGCTACCTGAAACGAACCAAAATAGAAATTTGGTAACGTAAAAAAAATATCACTTTTCAATTATAACAATAATCATTATTTTCATCCATCCCAATATGGGGGTTCCTGGTTTTGCAGATGAATGACTCCCGGAGTTAAAAATTCATGTCAAAAGGAAGTTAATGAATAATATTGTATATTTCCACGTATTGTGTATTGTGTATTTCCGTACTATATGTATTTGTGTACTATGTGTAAAATATGTGTAAAATACTATTTGCATTTCCGTACTACAAATATTTGGTGTATACACGAATAGGCTAATAAATGTAATCTCATGCCAATTTAACTTGTAAGCTTGGGTATATATTGTTGCAAAGTGGCTTTTTTCCCTTTTTTTTATTGAACTAGAACAAAAAAATGTTTCTTGAATGCACGGCAAATAAGAACTTTCACATTCATAAAAATTAACTTTTGTCTCAGACGAAGTTGGCCACTATATTTTGAGTCACCAATATAAACGATGTAATTAATATATTTCTTCATTGATGCCATTCTGACAAACAACGGAGCCTCAAGTTTACAACCCACCATTGATTAAGTTTTATTAATAAGAATATAACGGTAAGTAGATAATAGTGATCGGCAAAGACGGGAAAGCTTTTAACAGAGATAAGTAATCTGTTGCGTTCACATGAGCACCGATAGCCGTTCAATTCCGACTGGGAATCATTTCAGAGGTTTCACTTTATGGAATACACAGAATGCACGGATTTTGACGTCATTTAAAACTTGGATCGTTAGTAAAAAAAAAAAAAAAAAAAAAAAAACCCTCATCACTCATCACGAGGGGGTATCCAACAAGAGAGCTAAAGAAAAGGATGATTCCATATTATGTTGATTATCGCCCGGGAATACACTGTAGTATTATTTTGACTTCTTGTTGTTTGGTAACCTGGAACCCCGTTTAGAATTTCCAATTTCATTCAGTTTGATTCCGTTGAATAAAGCCTAGTTTTCTGGCAAACATTCTTAACGTTTTATACTACAATTTATTCAACGGAATCGTTATTCTCATCAATGGAACGCGTATTACGACCTCCAGTGTTGGATCTCAATCCAGATTCTCCATCCGCTCCTGCACTATGGCGCCACTGGTATCACCGGTTCCGGAACTATCTTCGCTCAATGCAGACTACCGAGGAAGAGAACCTACGCATTCTTATAAACTTCGTCTCTACAGAAATATTCGAGTACGTAAGTCAGTCGCAAACATACAATGATGCAATTCAAATTCTCAAAAATACATTCGAAAAACCACCAAATGAGATAATTGCTAGACATTTACTTTCGATTCGAGGTCAACAACCGAATGAGTCTATTGATCGATACATGGATTCCCTCAAACTAATGAGTAGGGATTGTCAATTCAGAGCGGTGACGGCCGAAATGTACAGAGATGAGTGCGTTCGCGATTCATTCATTCGTGGATTACTCAATCAAACCATCCGCCAAAGATTGCTAGAGAACAGAACATTAACGCTAGAGGAGGCACACTCGCAAGCACGTTCCCTGGAACTAGCGGGTATCCATTCTCTGCAATACAATGAGCCCTTCCCAACAGTGAACGCTATCTCGACTCCAACTCAAGCTGTTGATGTCTCTGCTTCTAAGGCCACAGCTATTGATGAAATGTCTCACGTGAATGCAGTTAAGGCTAAAGCATTATGCTATTTCTGTGGTAAATCGAGACACCCTCGCTCATCATGTCCTGCTTTAAAAGACAAATGCCATAACTGCGACAAAGTAGGCCACTGGATGAGCGTCTGTCGCTCACAGCACACCTCAAAATCACTAGGAAGTAGTAAGACCTCTACAACGACAGCTACAGTCACACTCCCAATCTGTTCATCGGGAGTTTCTAAAGTCAAAACAGATGTGCTAATTGATGGTCACAAGATCAGTGGCATGATCGATTCAGGGAGCGATATCAGCATCATAAACGAGGAAATAGCCAAAAACTTGAACTTGAAAATTCATCCAACTTTTGACAAGGTAGGATTGGCGTCTAAAAACCACCATGCAGACATTCTAGGGACTTGTAGGGCTGATATCACTATGCTTGGGCACTCCTATCCTCAAGTCGAGCTTTCCGTTATGCCTGACCTCTGCTTTCAACTGATCGTTGGCCGGAATTTACTGCAACAGCATTCTACAGTCCTGTTTAACTTTGGTGGCCCAAAGGATCCACTGCAGGTCTGCGTAGCAGTTGCTGAGGTAGCACCAGCTCAGCTTTTCTCGAATCTCACAAGTGATTGTCGACCTATTGCAGTCAAGTCTCGTGTCCATTCAAAAGAGGATGCTAGATTCATTGAGGTCGAAATTCAGAAATTAATCGAAGATGGAATTATTGAAAATAGCATATCTCCTTGGCGAGCCCAAGTTTTGGTAGCTGGGGGTGGGAACCATAAGCGAAGGATGTGTATAGACTATTCACGCACAATCAACCGTTTTACGCAACTCGACGCCTACCCACTTCCAAAAATTAGTGATATAGTCAACAAGATAGCCGGCTATACCGTATTCAGTGCTATTGACCTTCGAAGTGCTTACCACCAAGTACCCATCCCTGAGCAGGATCGGCCATATACAGCTTTTGAAGCTTGTGGGAAACTTTTCCAATTCACTCGCATACCTTTTGGAGTTACAAATGGTGTGGCGGGATTCCAAAGAGTCATTGATGGGATTATAAAAGAAGAGAATTTGAAGAATACATTCGCGTACCTAGATGACCTGACCATCTGTGGGAGGAATCAGAAAGAACACGATTTTAACCTGAAACGATTCATGGAAGCAGCTTCGAAGTATAATCTCACCATAAATAACGAGAAAAGTTCTTTCTCCATTCGTGCCATAAACATTCTCGGGCATGCTATCTGTAACCACACAATCCGTCCTGATCCAAATCGACTCAAACCTTTTCTCGACTACCCTCCACCAAAAGACCAAGCATCTCTGAAGAGAGCCCTGGGAATGTTTTCCCACTATTCTAAATTCATCCCAAAATTTTCTGAGCAAATTGGGCCTCTTGTCAGCAGCTCATTCCCACTCTCGGATGATGGGTTAAAGGCTTTTGCAGATCTCAAGAAGGCTGTGGCGAACTCTTCTCTTACTCACATTGACATTGAGAATGATGTTCCATTTCGGGTCGAAACTGACGCCTCTGATACTACGATCGCAGCCACGCTCACTCAATCCGAAAGGCCAGTTGCTTTCTTCTCAAGGACTCTATCTCACTCTGAAAGATGCCACTCATCAATTGAGAAAGAAGCTCATGCCATCGTCGAGGCCATTCGTTACTGGAGACACTTTTTATTGGGGCGAAATTTTACTCTTCTTACAGACCAGCATTCAGTATCGTTCATGTTCGACTTGAAACATTCGGGAAAAATCAAGAATGAGAAGATCGTACGGTGGCACATGGAACTATCATGTTACTCATATGATATAATGTACCGACCTGGAGCTCAGAACCATGCAGCTGACGCCCTCTCAAGAGTATGCCACATTTCACATGATCTCTCTCATCTTTCCACTCTCCATCGTTCACTCAGCCATCCAGGAGTTACTCGTATGAACCATTGGGTTCGAAGCAAGAACTTGCCATATTCTTTGGAAGACATTCGCAGTATCACCTCATCATGTAGAATTTGCTCTGAAGTGAAACCCCAATTTTTTAAGCATAAAGGGACGCTCATAAAAGCAACTGCACCATTTGAAAGGCTCAATATGGACTTTAAAGGACCTCTACCCTCAAGATCTGGAAATCGCTTCCTCCTAACAATCATCGACGAGTATTCAAGATTTCCATTCGCATTTGCTTGCCGTGATGTTAGTTCCGAAACTGTTAAGAAGTGCCTACAACAACTCTTCTCTATATTTGGGGCACCGGCATACGTCCACACTGACCGCGGCTCATCTTTCATGTCGCAAGATTTAAAGACATTCTTGGCAGAATATGGAACTGCCACCAGTCGAACTACTCCATATAACCCCCAGGGCAATGGTCAGATCGAAAGGCTGAACGGTACACTATGGAAAACGATCGAACTTGCCACCAGGGAGAATGACTTACCCATTCATCAGTGGGAAATGGTCCTTCAGGACGCGTTACATGCCATTCGATCCATGCTCTGTACTACCACCAACTGCACTCCTCACGAACGGATGTTCAATTACCCTCGACGCTCTCGAAATGGTAGCTCCACACCTACATGGCTTATGACTTCTGGTCAGGTCCTACTAAGGAAGTTCGACCGCCGTTCAAAATTCGACCCACTTGTTGAAGAGGTCACACTTCTAGATGGAGGTCACGACTATGCTCGAATTCGGTACCCAAGTGGTAGAGAGACTACTGTTTCGACCAGACATCTCGCGCCTCTTGGAGACATGGGAAGTACGACTGGAGATCCTGCCATCGAGGATAGCAGCCCTTACACCAAAGAAGGAGACGCCAACATTCTAAATGGAAATTCCACAAGTAGAATACCGACTCCATCAACACCAACACCTCTTCAACTCCTTACCTCATCCACACCCCAATTTCATTCAGTTTGATTCCGTTGAATAAAGCCTAGTTTTCTGGCAAACATTCTTAACGTTTTATACTACATACACGATGTGAAACAGCAAGTTCAGTTGACTACAACATTCTTTTTTGGCATCGAGCGTTTGAATAAAATATTGCAAGAAATTTACCCAATCCTGTCCTCAAACTCTACAACAAAAAAAGTTTTTTCTAATACACCTACACTCTCCTATCGCCAGGGATCATCAATTGGGGATATTCTTACACATCGAAGAACAAAAAACAATCAACCGGCTCCCAAAGGAATACATCCATGCAACAAACGTAGATGCAAAGTTTGCCCAATAGTAAATGAAGAACCCACACTCTCCTATTGCCGGGGATCATCAATTGGGGATATTCTTACTACACATCAAAGAACAAAAAACAATCTACCGACTCCCAAAGGAATACATCCATGCAACAAACGTAGATGCAAAGTTTGCCCAATAGTAAATGAAGAAGCAGCATTCGATTCGGCCAACAATCCGAAATCATACACATGCAAAGGATCGGCAAATTGTCAAACGCCAATGTGTGTGTATGAGATGATGGTTTGCAAAGAATGTCCTGCTTTCTATGTCGGAAAAGCTGAAACCCAGCTCAACCTGAGGGTTAACGATCACTGTGCATCAGTTGTAAAGTCTGATGATGATTTACCTGTAAGCAAAAATTGTATGTTACACAATGAGACCTTCGACGATTGTTTTAGAATTAAAGTTCTTCGAAAAATGAACCCCAACGAAAATAAAATAATACTGCATCAATCAGAAAAAGCTCATTGCAAATTAGAATTGGCTTGGATTTTTCACAAGAAGCTCAGATCTTGAGCCAGACTGACGCAGCGGCTAGCAGTACCTAGGAATGTGACAAGGTTGCGGCGTGCGACTGCGTCTGTCTACCAAAAATCGTGAGTCTAGGAATTTACACCTTAAAATATAAAAAAATCAGATCTCGAGAACTTTCGACAAAAAAAAAAACAGTAAGTAATTTTTGGATGAATTTATGTATTATTCATAAGAACCGAATGAAGCCAACTGGAACGCTGTGCGTTTGCTCTCCCCAAGGGCTACAACTTTGACTTTGACATGAAAAAAATATCAGCATGGGAGCAAATCAAAACTGGTGGAACATTGTAAAAACTGCCATATGAACTACGGCCGTCGTATCAGCTGATATAATTCCGACGGAACTTTTACTCGAGTTTTTATAACTTTTATCATCTATAGATGGAGTGGTGGAGGGTGCCTACGTAAATGTCGAAATACTTGGATTCAGATGTACTAAGTATTGCATTGCACTTAGATATCAGCTCTTGCTAAAAGTGTATAAAATAGGTAGTCAACAACTTATTTGCACTCAAAGTGCTTAATTTTCGAAACAATGTAACATACCTAATAGGTTCAGATCAACATTTAGGCTAGGTATAGTAAACTCCTCCAAACCTCCTCCTTCGTCCTCAGCTCGGAATTCCCTAACAACGTTGCTCCGCTAAACAAGTTCGTAAGTAAGTAGGTATATCCCTGATATGCGGAACTACATTACAAGTCAAATAGAACTTACGCGCGTTTTGATAGACCTTATAATTACAAATTCAAACATACTAAAACGATTTCTGTGGGTTGAGCCGATCAGTTGTAGTAGACAAAGTCAGATCTTCAAAATTGATATTCTGAACGCCTTGCTAGGTACTTGGCACACAAAAAAAAAGACGTTTCATGAAGTTTAGTCTGTTAATTTCGAGAAAAAGCCGCGGAGGGACGGAATTTTTTTAATTCGATTTTTGGATTTTACGGATCTTGAAAGGTAAACCAACAAATTTTCAGTGGGGGTTGAAAAAAATTTTTTCCTGGTCGACTACAAAGGTTCATTATATTATCATAAACCAAAAGAGGAATTTTTTATCACAATCATTGTACTTTCTTCGCTATTTGTTGACAGTAAACATATTGACATTTCATGTCTTTGCTATGGCACACAACCAAATTTTCGTTATGTTACGTTACGTTACGTTATGCTCAATGTTCTGATGATTTCCGCTTACAACCGAGTCGTTGCTAGGGAAATGGTACTTCGTCGTTTTTCATCCCACAAAATTCGTTGACCATTCGTTCGAAAGCTCTCGATTTATCCAACCATATTATGTTAACTACTGCGAAGTGCGTGGCCAACAAGCTGAGTTATGAGCATGGTTATATATGAATAATTGTTTACACACAGGTGATCATTCTCAATTATTGATATTGTGAACATGATTGCAACCGCTTGTTAATTTCTGATGATTTCATTGAGCTGGTGTTTCGATGATTTGATTCATAGCAGGTGATCCGAATATTGCGAGAACGGTTTGATTTGTGAAGAGGTGGTTAAATCATTTAATAGGTAATCATTTTAATAGACGAGTCTGCAACTAAAGACATGAAATGTCCCAATGTGTTGCAGACTAGTATGCAAGCGTTACTGATGATTATCGTTTGCTTGCTCACTTTACTAGTAGATAGCATTTTTATCGTAAATAATGAGTTTCAGATAAAATATAGGTACGCGCATTGAAGTGTTGAAAATGAGAATAAATATCGAACATGAAAGCGGCTACCAAATCGACTCCCAAGCGTACAACATGAATGCATAAATCAAAACATACACCACATGTAACTTGAGAACTCCACAAATACAGGCCTGTTCAAGAATGTCATCCGTGTTTACTCTTGTGCACTTGTAACTTGTAGAAAACCTTTGGAGAACGAGAATTAAAAACTTTTCTAGATCAATATAATATGATGATTCCAGATTTTGCTCCAACCTATCAAAAAAATTAATTTCTATTTCGAAGCCGAATTTTTATTTTTCGCTGTTTTTATTCCTTTTTAGTGATTTTTTAAAGTAATTTTTAAAATTTAACCAATTATAGATGGGGATATAACATTATAGAGGAGGATACTACGCTTGATTGAAGCCGTTGTACGGGTAGGCCTCGAATAATGTTTTTGGTTACTGTTATACAAAACGATGGGAATAGAAAAAAAACTGGGCCCTTCGGGCCTAGCTTCGCCCCCTGGACCTCCCGGCTGCTAAAACAAGGAACATACTTTCTTCCTGCTCATTCGTAAATGCAAATAAATTTAAAACTACGACATAAATGTTTTACTAATCGAAATTAGAACAGAGTACCTAGGTAGGTAATTTTCTGTTATGGTGCGCGTCTACAATCATTTATAACATAAATAAATATAAAACTAAGAGATGAATTGAAGAACAAGTACGAAAGAAATGCGTGATAAATCGAGAGCTTTCAAACGAGTGGAGACGATTTTTGTCCGGTGAAAACTAAAGAAGTTTCATTTTCCCAGCAACGGCTTGGTTGTACGTGAAAATCAAAAGAAAAAATTTCGTGACACATCCACGTTTTTCGCTAGTTAGTCCAAGGCTAAAGCATGTTCCATGCTAAAATTTCGTGACATATCCGCGTAACGTTTTTCGCTAGTTAGTCCAAGGTTTCGTTACACATCCGCGTAACGTTTTTCTCAAGTTAGTACAAGGCTAAAGCATGTCCCATGCAAAAAGTGGTGATTTTTGGGCGTAGGATATTCCAGTGAATTAAGAGTGACTTGATATCATTTATTTTAGTTGGAAGGTAGGTACCTATACTTTTCCTCATTGGTTCATTTTCATCTATATCTCACCCCTCTTTATCAAACCCCTCTTAGGAGAGAACATTGGACAAAAGGTTTTATTTTTTTCCTCATACATCTACCTAGACCGCACCACCGGCTAGGGTTCGATTATACTACCAATTTGTGACTTTTTTGACCTATAACATCCGTCTTTAATTCACGCTAAATACCACTTTTTTCACTTTCGAGATTTTTTTCACGTTTTCGATTTGTGTCACTAGATTTTCGATTTGTGTCAAAACTAGATATCATAACTCCCTTAATTTCCAGTCGAAACTCAAACCCGATTATACCTTTGGAAATAGTGTAAAGTTTCCTATCTCTTTGATGCCTTTTCGCAAAGTTTTAAATGGAACATAAGGGTAAAAAATAAGCCGTAAGTGAAAACTTTGTAAAACTCCGAAAATGTTCACTTGTTTGAAAGTTTGTCTCTCGAAATCCTGGATGGAAATTTTCATGTTGTAAGGCTAAAAGTTGCATCGAAATCCCAGCTTTCCAATGGTGAATACAATTGTTTTTTAACTTTTTTTTTTTACTTAATAGGGTAGAAAATGACGTTTTCTTGACAAAAAATGTTAATTTTCGGGTGAAAATCGGCGTGATAAACTAGTTTTACATGGGATTTTACGCATTTTTTGAAGCTGAACCGAATACTAACACTTTTAGATCTCCTCAACAAACAAATAAGGGGATTCCAAGTCCTTTCCTCAGGGCGAAGGGCTCAATCTCGTTGTTCGCTTTCTTCTAAATTCATCTGAGCATATGGGAGGTCTGGGTTATTTATGACCCGCACACCTCCCAATTTGTCTACATAGGTACCTACCTACCTACCCAATTTTCGCTCGCTGTCTTGAAAATATAGTCATTGCAGTAGTAGATCCTCTCGGGAAGATACTCTCGTATATTCGGACGTGTATCCTTATCGAGTTACTTACAGAATACCTTGGGGTTCAATTGAAAGATTCTTTATATAACTTTTTTATTAAATATCTTAAATATATTATGAACATGGAATATTTCTGGACAAGAAAGTTTGAGGGATGTCAGAACATCTTCAGATTTACCGCATCCCCAAAGGCGTCACCAAAACCTATTAATTTTTCAGCAGATATCCACTTCTTTCTTGCCTCTTATGCCCATTGATGTTGCTCGAACGATAGCGAATCCTTTACTTACACTGAAAATAGTTTCCGCAGCGAGTTTAGACATCCACAATAGTGACGCTGACAACAAACAACAACAACATAACACGCTAACTAACACACATGCACGCCAGCACGCTTAGTAATAACATGCTCATCACAGTCGGTATGACCTTACATACCCTCAGAACATATTTTTGTCAGAAAGACGTCTTTGATGGTGTAGTGGATTTATTCGACGGTGATACTCCCTTCACGGGCATTTCTGTTGGTGAACTCGTAAACCAACAGCATATCCGCGTACTCCTGATTTGAAAAAGATGCCATGGTTTTCAAGCTCAGAGAAAATACGCAACTAACTACCTACATACGTCAAGGTTGACTGTTCCAACAATCACAACAGAACTATTGTACCATATGTGTATCTAATCGTAACATAAAGCATTTTTTACAATCGGGACGATCATTTCAAGACAGCAGGCAAAATCAGGTAGGTATGTGGACAAATTGGGAGGTGGGCGGGTCATAAATAACCCAGACCCCCCATAATGGTATCCTCAGATGAATTTAGGAAAAAACGAACGAGATTGAGCCCTTCGCCCAATGGAAAGGACTAGAAAAGCCCTCATTTGTTTGTCGAGCATTTCTGAAAGTGTTACTATTCGATTTAGCGTTAAAAAAAAAGTAAAATCCCATGTCAAACTAATTTATTAAGTTTGAAATAAGTAATTTCTGATGAAACACGCCAATTTTCGCCCAAAAACTAACGTTTTTTGTCCTGAAAACGTAATTTTCTACCCTAATAAGTAATGTTTAGAACATCATATTATATTGACCTAGAAGAGTTTTTAATTCGCGTTCTTCAAAGGTTTTCTACAAGTTACAAGTGCACAAGAGTAAAGATGGATGACATTCTTGAACAGGCCTGTATTTGTGGAGTTCTCAAGTTACATGTGGTGTATGTTTTGATTTATGCATTCATGTTGTACGCTTGGGAGTCGATTTGGTAGCCGCTTTCATGTTCGATATTTATTCTCATTTTCAACACTTCAATGCGCGTACCTATATTTTATCTGAAACTCATTATTTACGATAAAAATGCTATCTACTAGTAAAGTGAGCAAGCAAACGATAATCATCAGTAACGCTTGCATACTAGTCTGCAACACATTGGGACATTTCATGTCTTTAGTTGCAGACTCGTCTATTAAAATGATTACCTATTAAATGATTTAACCACCTCTTCACAAATCAAACCGTTCTCGCAATATTCGGATCACCTGCTATGAATCAAATCATCGAAACACCAGCTCAATGAAATCATCAGAAATTAACAAGCGGTTGCAATCATGTTCACAATATCAATAATTGAGAATGATCACCTGTGTGTAAACAATTATTCATATAACCATGCTCATAACTCAGCTTGTTGGCCACGCACTTCGCAGTAGTTAACATAATATGGTTGGATAAATCGAGAGCTTTCGAACGAATGGTCAACGAATTTTGTGGGATGAAAAACGACGAAGTACCATTTCCCTAGCAACGACTCGGTTGTAAGCGGAAATCATCAGAACATTGAGCATAACGTAACGTAACGTAACATAACGAAAATTTGGTTGTGTGCCATAGCAAAGACATGAAATGTCAAAAAAATTACCAAACTGTTGGAAAGCTGGAATTGTGATGCAGCTATTAGGCTTACAGCATGAAAATTTCTATCCAGGACGTTTCGAGAGAAATCTCGAACAAAGTGAACATTTTCGGAATTTTACAAATCTTTCGCTTACGGCTTATTTTTCACCCTTCCGTTCCATTAAAAAAATTTTGAAAAGGCATCAGGGAGATAGGAAATCTAACGCTCTTTCTAACGGTATAATCAGATTTGAGTTTTGACTGAAAATTAAGGGAGTTATGACAGTTTTAGTTGAAAATTGTCGAAAATGCTAAAAAATCTTAAATTGTGAAAAAAGTGGTCTTTAGCGTATTATGTTATAGAACAAAAAAAGTCACTAAATAGAAGTAGAATCGAACCCTATCCGGTGTTGCGCCCAAAAGTGAGATACCCTGTATCCCCCCCCCCTGTATAGACTTTCCAAGCAATCACTGATCTATAGTGTTGAATAAATACTTCACTCTACGGATGCACAAACGTAAATTACCGAAATAATAATTTTCTCGTGTTGATCTAATTTACCGATTTTGACAATCTTGCTTTACTATTTCCCGCTACGGACTTATTTTTAAAGATCATTTAACGAAGAAACCGACCCCGAACTCGTGTTTTCATAGCGAATCATTTTTCAAGAAAACCATTGATTTCGTGAAAAAAAAATTATGTTTTTCAACAATAATACACATTTATCTCCCCTAATGCTTCCTTGTATTCGAAACATGAATGTATAATCAGTGAATTTTTTTAAAATAAGTAAAATCCCATGTCAAACTAATTTATTAAGTTTGAAATAAGTAATTTCTGATGAAACACGCCAATTTTCGCCCAAAAACTAACGTTTTTTGTCCTGAAAACGTAATTTTCTACCCTAATAAGTAATGTTTAGAACATCATATTATATTGACCTAGAAGAGTTTTTAATTCGCGTTCTTCAAAGGTTTTCTACAAGTTACAAGTGCACAAGAGTAAACACGGATGACATTCTTGAACAGGCCTGTATTTGTGGAGTTCTCAAGTTACATGTGGTGTATGTTTTGATTTATGCATTCATGTTGTACGCTTGGGAGTCGATTTGGTAGCCGCTTTCATGTTCGATATTTATTCTCATTTTCAACACTTCAATGCGCGTACCTATATTTTATCTGAAACTCATTATTTACGATAAAAATGCTATCTACTAGTAAAGTGAGCAAGCAAACGATAATCATCAGTAACGCTTGCATACTAGTCTGCAACACATTGGGACATTTCATGTCTTTAGTTGCAGACTCGTCTATTAAAATGATTACCTATTAAATGATTTAACCACCTCTTCACAAATCAAACCGTTCTCGCAATATTCGGATCACCTGCTATGAATCAAATCATCGAAACACCAGCTCAATGAAATCATCAGAAATTAACAAGCGGTTGCAATCATGTTCACAATATCAATAATTGAGAATGATCACCTGTGTGTAAACAATTATTCATATATAACCATGCTCATAACTCAGCTTGTTGGCCACGCACTTCGCAGTAGTTAACATAATATGGTTGGATAAATCGAGAGCTTTCGAACGAATGGTCAACGAATTTTGTGGGATGAAAAACGACGAAGTACCATTTCCCTAGCAACGACTCGGTTGTAAGCGGAAATCATCAGAACATTGAGCATAACGTAACGTAACGTAACATAACGAAAATTTGGTTGTGTGCCATAGCAAAGACATGAAATGTCAAAAATTTTCGAGACACATCCGCGTCACGTCTTTTGACATTTCATGTCTTTGCTATGGCACACAACCAAATTTTCGTTATGTTACGTTACGTAACGAAATATGCTCAATTTCTGATGATTTCCGCTTACAACCGAGACGTTGCTAGGGAAATGGTACTTCGTCGTTTTTCATCCCACAAAATTCGTTCACCATTCGTTCGAAAGCTCTCGATTTATCCAATCATATTATGTTAACTACTGCGAAGTGCGTGGCCAACAATCACAGTTATGAGAATGGTTATTTGAATTATTGTTTACACACAGGTGATCATTCTCAATAATTGATATTGTGATCATGATTGCAACCGCTTGTTAATTTCTGATTGCATACGAGTCTGCTACACATCCTACGCATCTTCAACTGAGGACATGAAATGTTCCAATGTGTTGCAGACTCGTATGCAAGCGTTTCGTCTTTACATTCTTTCTTAGTCGATTACAAAGGTGTTTTTTTTTTTTTCACGGATTCGGTCTTAGAATGGTTTGAAACGGATTTGTAAATGTGGTTATTATTTTCACCTATTTTTGGCTCATAGCACCCATAGGTGTGGAGCGATCGAGCTGGCGAGAAGTTAGGACCAACTAGACCCCAAGTGGAGTCTATGTGCGAAAGAACAGATTTTTTAAGTCAATTCTAAGGCCTTTTATAGCCCGGACGGCGGCGAACGGCGGACGGACATTTCAAATTTGGATTCTACGTACCTTGAAACATGAAGTGATAAAGTTTGAGGGGGGGTTATAAAAATTTTTTGCTATACGATCACATAGGCTTATTATTGGAAATAATAAACCAAAATGCGGGTTTAATGTTTGTATGTTGAAAAAACGAGGTTTTTTTTTCTATGAAATCGAGGATTTTCGAGAAAAATTACCCCCAAAGAAAATACGAGTTTTGAGTCATGTTTGTGCAGTCCACTGTATTTTCAGAAACAGAAGTTTTTAGAGAAACTGTTTTTCCTCATTTCATGGGCACGCCATGGATACGTCATAAGCAATCGCTGGTCTCCCGATTTAGGGATTTCAAACTAGGTTCATGGATTTCAAATTTTATTTACCTACGTTTCGAGGTTTTTTGTTATCTAGGTTTTTACTGTATAAATATGCCTTTTTGCAGTAAATCCTTATTTCCTGCAGTACGGTGAGACTAATATTTACCTATATTGAGACTGAAATAATTTTGTGATACAATGTGTTTCTGTGATTTCCAAGTACAAAAGAGTCTTTACTTTACTCGCCCTGCCTTATATCTTGATCAAGGGTATTATTTTTAGTTTTATAGTTTCATTGTTCAATAAATATGCTCGAATTTGAAACTGCTGTGAATTTTTGTTTGAATCCAGGTTGGGTAGCTAGCATCGCTTGAGTCTCATTGTGCAGTACACTGTACACTCGAAATTGTGCACAGCACCACTTGAGTCTCATAGTGCACTATACTGTACATGGTACATCTTTTGAACCGATGTTACTAGGGTCATGAAATTTTTACCAGAGGCTACTTAGACCAATGGTAGATCGCGTGCGAAGTTTGAAAATTTTCTGTTCACTACAAATAATTTGGGATTAAAAGGGTTAAGTACTTTTTCACATTGCCTTGATTGGTAACACTTGTAGACCTCCTCAACTCCGTTATAACCTTCACACTCTAACCAGTTTTATCCCTAGAAACATAAAATTAAGCATAAGAAACAAACTAAAAAATGTAAGAGTTGAGTTAAAGTGAAAAACTTGTTTATAACAGAGATAGAGTGATCTACAAGTGTTACTTGAAAATATAAAGAAACAGAATCCAAACACGTATTTTCACAGGGGGTATTTTCTCAAGAAAACCCTCGATTTCGTTGAAAACCCATGTTTTTCAACATTAAAATAATTATGTAAAGTAAATTAATTAATTACCAAAGTAAAAATAAAATTTACTATACCGTTGGAAAACTAAGGTAAGTATCGGAGAAGTTTTTCTTGTTACAGAAATTGAAAAAAGTTCCATTCATGCAGCGTGATCGTATGAGCGAATATTCTTATGTCATCATGTTATGTTAAATTGTTTTGCAATTTGAGCTTTTTCAGTATAAAGAAAATGTTGACCATTATTTTTATGGAAAAAAACGTATTTAAAATAACAGGTAATCTGCTATTCAGAAAGAGCTTTTGGATTTTTTGCTTTTTATGAAGTTATTACCGATTATATTGCAAATTTTAATGAAATTCGAGTACATTTTTCAGCATAATTTTGTACGTCAATTTTCCATGTTCTATTTTATATTTGATACACTTTATTTGAACAGTATTCTGCAAAAAAAAAAAATTTTAATTCAACAATTTTTAACTGTTTTTAGTCATTTTTGATGATTTTTTTCAGCAAATTTTTTGAAATTTGACCAATTTAATGTGGTCAAAAAGTGCTGGCCAACGAACTCATTCTTTCGCTAGGAAAGTTTTATTTTTTGGCGAAAAAAACGGAATTTTTATCTCAATCCTAAGGAGAGTTATCGTCCGGAATTACATACACACACACACACGTGTGTGTGTGTGTGTGTGTGTAGTTTTGATGAAGGATGAAAACAGTCGCGTGTAATATTATTTTGAGGTATTACAAACACCTCAAAATAATATATATGGTATATATGGTATGTGTGGTGGTGGTTGGAAAAGATAGGAAACAAATAAATATTCTCTCAATTTTGTAAGATATTTATTTGTTTCCTATCTTTTCCAACCATCTGTAATACCTCAAAATAATATATATATATATATATATATATATATATATATATATATATATATGTATATATATATATATATATAGGTACTTCAGGAATAGTTTCAGAATGCCTCAAAACGGATTTTAATGAAGAAATTTTTCAAAAATTTTGATTTTAAAATTTTCCGTACCATTGCAACAGCTTCATTTTCTACGAAAATTCGCTAAAATAATGATAATCCTAAGAGTGCCATGCGAAAGGTGAATTCGGAAATGTGGGAAAATATTTTATTGACCTAGATTTCCCCCATTGAATGAGCTTCATACTTTATAAAAGGGAAACATTCTGAATGAAATATTAACACCCTTTTCACAGCGTGCTTGTTTTTATTTTTTTCACTAAACCCAAGGGGAGTTCGACCATTTTAGTATGTACGTCATGAGGTCAAAAAAGCGAGAGAAAAGTCTTAAAAGTGAAATTACTAGAAAACAAATGGTATAAAATGGAATATCTTTCAAGAATTTTTTTTTTGTAAATTAGTAGTATAATCAATACCTCGAAGTTTCTCAACCAAGTGTTGAAACCATGTACAGGTATGTATATTCATAGTTCAGAGAATTATGTAAATCATTATAATGTGTTCAGTTTTAGGTCTCAGATTGACGTAAAACTGATAAGTATGATTTACCCAACATATTTAATTGAAACTATGATTTTTATGACAAATCTAACAATACAAGTATATCCTGAATGGTAGTACTTTTAACCATTTGGTGAGCTTGAATGCTCGTATTACTTATGAACTCCACAGAAATGGTGAAAACTGTGTGATAAATGAAGCTTTCCTAATGACATCGTAGAATCTCGTACGCATGTGATTCTGACTTTGGGCGGTTATATAACCGGTGGGTACAAAGGTAATTGCACCTTCCTATAAACTACTAAATTTTTCTTAATTACGACATTAAAATAACGAAAAATCATTTCGGTGTAAAGATTGACTTGAAAGAACGAAATAATTAACTTATTAAGTACCTTCTGTCCATTGACGAAGAAAACTATTGTAGACTTCTTGGAGTCTGGTAACGCCATGGCTAGATGAGGAACTTGCAGCTGCTCGACACTAACTGCGATAGATAGGTGCTCGGTCCTGGCAACTGGTCCGTCTACGTGGATGTTATAAAATGGGGTCTATAATATCCACGCACTCCGCAGTGAAGATTTTTCATCAGCACAAAAACAATAATATTGACTATTGTAACCTTTTGAAATGTTTCCAGAACATGGACACTAATAGTTATGACTGTAAGGTCATTTGGAACGAGTTATTGAGAAAAAATCGGATCCAGTCGGTTAAGTGTCATTAAAATTTGTTGGAGCTGTCCTGTCCTACTCAAGATTTCCGTTATCGTCCCGTCAGGCCCCCCGCCGTGTCCAACAAATCTGAATGTTTACTACGGGATTACTTTTAATTTTTAGTACTTGATGCTATGTGTTTTTGATCTCGCTACGCTTGCATCCAAACCACTGTTGCCAAAACTAGTGTAAGCCCGTCTACAACCAATCTAAGAGAAAATTTACAATGATCATTTTACTTGTCTTCTTAAGAGAACAAATATAACGCAAATAAGATTCAGCTGACATGGCTTCCTAGCAACCACTTTCAGTAGTCCCCCAAGAGCTTGTTTCCCAAATTTCAGGGCTTTAGGCTGTTCAAAAGAGAAGTTATTTTTATCTAGATCAGTGGTCTGGATGCTCACAACGCTCGCATCTCAAAAACTCGTGACATCAAATAGGTAGCCAAACACTGATTTCAGTTTTACTAACTTCAGATTAGTGGCCACGGCGGGCCTCCAAAGTTTACTGATACATAACCGATTAGATCGAAAAAATCTATTGTTTTTTAAGTTGAGAGAAACGAATTTATTATAATATCCACCCTTGTGAGGTTCTGTTTGTAAAAACTACAAACTTGGTAATATCTAGATTTCATGTCGTTGTTTTAAGATAGGTATCGAAAGGGGGGAGGATTTTTTATGGGCTGTACAAAAAAAAAAAAAAAAAAAAAAAACTCAGACATGCAGCATGGCTAATAAAGCGAATTTTCAAAGAAAAGTCCTCAATAAAATTAAATTAGGCACTTAAATTCTGATCATTAAAGCCAACCTTGTCCTGAATAAAACTGAGGAGACGAGATCGCAAAGAAAATCTCAGAACACGCACAACTCAAAAAATTTTAAAATGTTAGTTATGGATATTTTTCACCTACGAAACGATTTTCCTAACTCATTTATGAATCTAGAGATCTGGGAGTGGTCGCAATCGAGAGCGCTGAAAAATACTTCGCCTGTCACACCCCACATGCCCAATAGTCAAAAAACCGATTTTTTACATTTTTCGGACCACTAAATTGTTAATATGAACCTGAAATTCTGAAGCGATCGGCTGGCCAACAAACTCGACCTGTCTTTTGCCAAGACGGATTTTTCTGCGTTTCTGTTTACGAGAAATAAATACCTACGTTCCGAAAAATGCGGATGATAGGTATATGGGAGTAAACGAGGTCAAGAATGATTAAAAGTGGTTTGAATTTTTGCCAGCAAACTTCGAAATAAACAACAATTTGATTAATTTATGATTTTTTTTTCATCATCTATCAGCAACACTTGGTGACATCCAAGCCTTTTTTAATAGTAAACTAGATATAATTTTCATTTCATCATCAAACTTGAGATTCTGAATCCAAATCGATGAAAATCTCCGCATTGAATGACATTTTTAGGCAGCGTCTAGCAATAAACTGGATCGAATTGGGGCACCAAAGACGGGAACTGGTAGTTTTGAAAACTTAAGTCCAGTGGCAGTATCGTGCCCCCCTCAGATCTCGAGCACGGTTTCTCAAGGCATGCCAAGTCTACTATAGTCGAAATGTCAAACGGACCTTAAAAGTGGCCTTACACTAGCTCGACAGAGCGGCGCGGCGCGACACGACACTAAAATCTTGAGGTTTGTCCACTATGGGGCGGATTCCATTTTTCGATCCGTCATTTCCATGATTTATTGAGCGATGAAAGGAAATTCGTCCAACATTTCAGGATGTCTCTAGAAAAGTTTTTTGAGCTTCATGAAATGATTAAGCCACTGATAGTGAAGCAAGACACAACATTTTGACGAGCCATCCATCTATTAGAAAAATAACCAAGAAAGTGCTAAAAAGTTCCAGTCATGCAGCATGATCGTATGAGCGAATTTTCGTAAATTACCGTACTATATTATGTTACATTGTTAGGAAAATTGAGGGCTTTGTGGGAGAAGAAATTGTTAACTATCAATTTTATGGCCAGAAGAAACCCGTTCCAAACAATATTCTGCGATTAAAAAAGAGATTTTTGATTTTTAAAAAGAGTTTTTATAGATTTTTCAGCACATTTTAATGAAATTTAAGTACATTTTTCTGCATAATTTTGCACATAATATTCCATGTATATAATATTTTATGCACGAGCGCTTACGAAAATGGCCGAGTGCTAAATGTTTTGGCGTCGCGCCCCGCTCCAGAAGTTTGGAGAGCGGTCGAGAGCGAAAAATTTTCGACTCACCCGCGCCACGCCGCGCTGTTGACGTAGTGGACGGACTACCATAATTTTCCATTATATTTCTAGAGACAGATTTTGGCATCGCGTCGCGTCGCGCCGCTCTGTCGACCTAGTGGACGGCCACCTTTACACAGCCATTCGGCGCAGACGAAAATGCTTACAATACCACTGGTTCAAACATGAAAGACCTCTTAAATCACTAAATTCACAACGCATCAACTCAAAATTATACCATAATCAAGAATTTTTTTAAAAATTATTCCCACCATTCGTAGATGTTAGTACCACTGTGGCACACAACCAAATTTTCGTTATGTCACGTTACGTTACGTAACGAAATATGCTCAATTTCTGATGATTTCCGCTTACAACCGAGACGTTGCTAGGGAAATGGTACTTCGTCGTTTTTCATCCCACAAAATTCGTTCACCATTCGTTCGAAAGCTCTCGATTTATCCAATCATATTATGTTAACTACTGCGAAGTGCGTGGCCAACAATCACAGTTATGAACATGGTTATTTGAATTATTGTTTACACACAGGTGATCATTCTCAATAATTGATATTGCGAACATGATCCTAGTTATAAAACCTGGTATGGAAGAACAAGCAAGAGATCTATTTGGTGGGCTAAACCTGACGATCGTTCATTCCCACAAATTCTTGGGTGGCTATGTCGGGCCAGCGCTTTCTCGCGAAGAGTTTGTTAGAGAAAAAGTTAGTAGCTGGAGCAAAAACCTAACAAGACTAGCAGAAGCAGCAAAAAGGAGTCCACAGGCAGCCTATACTGCATTCACTAAGTCTCTTCAAAGGGAATGGGCATTCACCCAAAGAGTGATTCCAAGCTGTGAGAACGAATACATTCCTCTGCAGGATACGATACGACAAAAGTTCATCGGAGCAGTATTGGGTAGAGACCTGGGAGAGCATTTTCACAACCTGTTAGAGCTACCAGCCAAAGTAGGGGGCCTTGCTGTAAACAACCCAGTGAGGTCTGCATCAAATGACTTCCCTATCTCCAGAAGAGCCACAAGCCTTTTAGTTGAGTGTATAAAAGGAGGTTCAGAGCTAGACATGCACAGGCACTGTGAACAAGTCAGGTCAGTCCTCAACGAAGAAAGATCTTTGCGGAAGGCAGCAGATGCGGTCAGAGGGGAAGAAGTGCTCAACGAGCTACCCCCAAAACACCAGCGTGCCATCCGAAGATCCAAAGATGCTTCCCAATGGCTCACAGTTATACCACTGGTTGCAGATAATTTTGATTTGTCCAAATCACAGTTTCAGGATGCACTGTCAGTGCGGTACGGATTTGAACCTTATGGCTTGCCGGTCTCCTGCGATGGATGTGGAGAGCCAATGGATCTTAATCACGCCCTTAATTGTAAAAAGGGAGGGTTAGTAAAACGAGGACACGACAATGTCAGGGATGAATGTGCCCTCATGGCTAACCTTGCGTGGGGCGGCGTCACGACCGAGCCAGTTCTACGCGACAATGACGAAGGGATGCCAGCTCTAGTTGCCGATATAAAAGTTCATGGCGTGTGGGACCGGCGTTTTTTGATACTCGCATCATAAATGCTGACGCCGTCTCTTACTCATCCCAAGAATGGCCAACCATCCCGCAAAACGCAGCTCACAATAAGCATACAAAGTACAACCGAGCAGCTGAAGACCTTGGATCCTTCACGCCTTTGATATGCTCGTGCGACGGAGCTCTACACCGTGAATATGATAGGTTTTTGAATAGGATGGCGGCTGTCCTTGCGGACAAGTGGTCTCGCCCGTATTCACAAATTTGTTCTTGGGTGAGGGTGAAAACCCAGTTCTCTATCATCCGAGCAGTGAACCTTCGGCTCAGAGGAACAAGGAGGGCAATAAGGAGCCTGAGCTTGGAGGATGGGGCAGCTACTCTACTACTGACGGAGTAGCCCAACAAGATTGTTTAGAGGGAAGGTCGGAATCACATCTAAACCGAGAAGAAAAGCCAACAGCCGCATTTATAAACTCTTCCAAAATCCCCATTTTTAGAACATTTTCGTAGAATAAGAAACTATTTGATTGCAACCGCTTGTTTTTTTTACAAAGGTAAAAATTAATTAACAGAACAATAAAAAAATAACAAGATAACTAAAACTTAATTTCTGATTGCATACGAGTCTGCTACACATACCTACGCGTCTGCAACTGAAGACATGAAATGTTCCAATGTGTTGCAGACTCGTATGCAAGCGTTTCGTCTTTACATTCTTTCTTAGTCGATTACAAAGGTTTAAATAAATGATTTTCTTTTAATAAACAAAATTAACGATTAACCCACGTTGGGACATTTCATGTCTTTAGTTGCAGACTCGTCTATTAAAATGATTACCTATTAAATGATTTAACCACCTCTTCACAAATCAAACCGTTCTCGCAATATTCGGATCACCTGCTATGAATCAAATCATCGAAACACCAGCTCAATGAAATCATCAGAAATTAACAAGCGGTTGCAATCATGTTCACAATATCAATAATTGAGAATGATCACCTGTGTGTAAACAATTATTCATGTATAACCATGCTCATAACTCAGCTTGTTGGCCACGCACTTCGCAGTAGTTAACATAATATGGTTGGATAAATCGAGAGCTTTCGAACGAATGGTCAACGAATTTTGTGGGATGAAAAACGACGAAGTACCATTTCCCTAGCAACGACTCGGTTGTAAGCGGAAATCATCAGAACATTGAGCATAACGTAACGTAACGTAACATAACGAAAATTTGGTTGTGTGCCATAGCAAAGACATGAAATGTCAATAAGGAAAAGGAAGTTTCAAAAACTTATTGAAATGCTATCTACTAGTAAAGTGAGCAAGCAAACGATAATCATCAGTAACGCTTGCATACTAGTCTGCAACACATTGGGACATTTCATGTCTTTAGTTGCAGACTCGTCTATTAAAATGATTACCTATTAAATGATTTAACCACCTCTTCACAAATCAAACCGTTCTCGCAATATTCGGATCACCTGCTATGAATCAAATCATCGAAACACCAGCTCAATGAAATCATCAGAAATTAACAAGCGGTTGCAATCATGTTCACAATATCAATAATTGAGAATGATCACCTGTGTGTAAACAATTATTCATATATAACCATGCTCATAACTCAGCTTGTTGGCCACGCACTTTGCAGTAGTTAACATAATATGGTTGGATAAATCGAGAGCTTTCGAACGAATGGTCAACGAATTTTGTGGGATGAAAAACGACGAAGTACCATTTCCCTAGCAACGACTCGGTTGTAAGCGGAAATCATCAGAACATTGAGCATAACGTAACGTAACGTAACATAACGAAAATTTGGTTGTGTGCCATAGCAAAGACATGAAATGTCAAAAACTAACTCAACTTATTTTAGAAACCTAGACCGTATATTTGAAACAAGCACAATCTCTTTTCATTTCCTCAAATCTCGAAGGTAAAACATTAGCATAAAATTTGTCCCATCAATTATTCCTTACAAATTATCACTTTTTCTTCATTTTTTTCACTTTGGCTTTTAGAGCAGCCAAATCCACATCACCAGAGTCTTTGTTTTTACTCTTCGACGAGTTACCCTGCGTGTCTTCAGTTGGAGGTACAAAAGGCAGAGCGCGCTTTTCTTGCCTCTCTTTTTCTTTTTCCTGTTGTTTAGACAATTTCTCATCATGTCGCCGTCTCTTCCGTTGTTCCTCTTTCATGAAGTATTCACCGGACGCCAGGAGTTTGTCCACTTTGCTCTCGGTCTGAGCTGGAGGGAACGGTGTGTACTCCTTCTTCTTCTTCACTTCCTTCTTCTTCGATTTCCTGGGAGCAGTTTTACTCTTGTAGTTGGGAAGGAATCGAGACCAGTTTTCGTCTTTTAAATTGGGATCTTTCATCAGCTCTCTTTTAATCATCAGAGTTTTTATATTGTAGATTGGGTGAACGTTTTTCATTGTGTCTTCAACGACTCTTCGAACCTATACAAAGGCAAAGAATTCCGAACCATTAGACACAATATTTAGACACCTGATATAGATTACTATTATTCTCATTAGTAAAAAGTACTCATCTGAAGTCGGAGGAAAAACATTAAATTACAATAACAAATGCTGAGACCAATGTCCTAATCTAAACCAAAGGTTTACTAATTCCACTAATCTCTTTACACTTGAACCACTACAACAATATCAAAATGCTTCAGTGTGTTTCAGCTGGTTGACTATAAAAATTCTCTATTGAACAAAACCACATCTATTACAGTGAATTTCATGAATTCAAGTGAAAACCCCAAGGTAGTTACAAATAACGTTAAGAAACGATGATGCGATACTAATACGATAACATTATTAAACTACTCAAAGCAGATGATTATAAGCTTCAAGATTATAGCTTTCGTTCGTTTCGGCTACTCCCAACCATCCAACATTGCATCTTTTTGGAAAGGTCTCAGCCTGATGGAGTAAAATAAGTAAAATTGCTCATTAATGAATTCGTGAGGCATAAATATTATTGTTGGATAGATACTATGTGCGCTACCCCTAGCATACGACCCTACCTAGTTACTGGTTTCAAATACAACACAGTAGGTTATCTGAAATGAAAACCTCCTAACTTACTATTGGACAATTTAGCAATTAATTGCTCAAACTGGAAGAAGCCATATGTTCCAACCTTATAAACTATGTTTCTTATTCTAAAGAAATCAAGATATAATGAATGTAGTTTATAAAGGTGAATGTAAAGGGTTACTTGCGTTAGTAGTAGTAGTAAAATTGTCATTTATGTGCCTTTCGGAGGAATCTGTTATCACTAGCAAGTCGAGTACCAGGGGTGAGTGCTTTCGATGCAGAGACATCGTCATCAAGCCGTTGAAACAGTACTGAAATCAATCAGTCAGTCTGTCACTTTATATAGATGAGTGAGTGATGGGGAAAGGGAGGAGATAGCAAGGAGTGGGGTGGAGGGGAAGGGAAGAAGTGATGAGGGCAGAAGAGGAGAAGAAAGGCGAAGGTGTATGAAATAAGTAAATCTGTCGACGGGCGGCTGGTGAGGGGGGGGGGAGGGGGGCATCGGGACATTGCCCCAGTACTTTCGGGAAAATAGTAACAAACTAGAATGAAGCCTTTACAAGCAACTCATCGGTTCAAATTAGAACAGAATAGGCAGCGTTTAGTTCCATACTGTGGCTCGAAGTTGGATGCTAGAAGGAATAGGTTTATGCCAAGGATCCATCTACCAACAACAAAATACATAGATTGTGATATCAACCTATCGAGAGAGAAATTTTGTCGATTCAGGTTAGACTGTGAAGGGATAATTACAAGGAAATAAAGGACAAGGAACGGGAAATAAAGAACAAGGAACAGGAAAGAAAAGTCATAAAGGGATATTTCTTACGATATTCGGGACCTTGCCCCAAGACAGTGTTTCCACTTTTCTAAAGACCGTAGAATGAAACATAGTTTTTTCCACTGGAGGAGTTTCGGTTTATTCCATTAGCCAAATTGATTCTCCATGATTTCCACGATTCAAGGAGGGGAACCAGTTCCAGTTTCAAGCCTTCTTTTACTCTGTGATATCTTCCCTACCATCCATGCTAAGAGTTCTAAACTTCAACGACCTCTAAAGAGTTTAAGAAGTAAGATCATGGTTCAGCTCCTACGTTACATGTAACATCCTTACTTTTCTATTCTATAATCTGAAATCCTAGGTATTTATTCTGCTTTTTTAAATGTAAAAATGTGTTCATATTTCTCGAATACATTCCCAATTCCTATAATATGCACGTCTTATACCTAAGAATAAGGATAGGTAGATTGCATATGTTCAACAACAGCACCAGGCGCCAGATCGGAATAAGCACGATTTGGGACTTAAGTTTTCTTCGCATTTTATTCCACATTATCGTTTGTACATAATATATATATTAACTTTGTTTTTACTTACATTATTGGAACTAGGTAGCAACATTTCCACCCGAGTCAAACACTGTGGCGAATTTGCAATCAAAATCCTCTACAGATCACAATTATGAGAGTACGGGGATTAGGGTGTTCATAAAAGATTGGGGAGATTAAAATGGGTTGTGGACTCAGAATGGTGTGACTGATATAAAACATCTGACAGATCGGATTAAATCTCACGAATCCAATTAAAAACATCTCAATAACGTCACAGAATTAGCTTTGATTGGCTGAGCTAGCATAGTTAAACAGTTAGATTCAGCTCATCAACTTGCTATCAAGAAACACAACGAGCAAGTTGACAGAAATCGATACATACTTTCTGAAAGTATGGATTGCATCAAGTTTTGTGGTCTTTATGAAGTAGGATTAAGAGGCCACGATGAAAGAGATGGTTCATTGAACCGAGGAATTTTTCTGGGCTTAGTAACAAAAATCAGCCAAAACTGACATTTTGAGGTAATATTTGGAATAAGCTACAGTGTTCAAAGGCACCTCCAAAACCATACAGAATAAGTAACAAAAACATCTCTGATCAATATTTTCAGTAGAATAGTGATCATTCTGGATATGTTGCATTAAAGAAAAAGGTTATACATAAGTGAGTGGTGGTTGTGGCGTTGAGGGGTTAGACAACATTTCTATAGTCTTTTGAAATATCCGGTTTTTAATTGACGTATGACGTCACATTTCCATAATTTTATCGTAATTTAATTTGAGTTCTTTAATATTCCTTCAGAATTATTTCTCCCAAGTAGCAATACAATCGAAGCCTTGATAAGGTTTAATACTTTCAATAATAATACAGTCCATTTTAAATTTTTTACTTAGTAAGAAGGTACCAATAAAATAGTATTTTTAATTTAGTTTATTTAATTAATTAATTTATATTTATTTATCAATAATATTTAATGATCATGATTCATTATTATTTAGTAGTAATATTCTTTCATAACGGTTGTCCATGGCATTTGACACGACCCAAGTGGGATTCATTTTTCATGTGTTTAGATCAAAATTAATTCACACTGAAAGCGAAACAAATGGAAGAAAAACCTCAATGCTCTTTTTGACTGTCAAATAGGTGAATATTTTTGTACTCCACTCCTTTTGCAGACCACCCGCCGCCACTGAATCTGTCTTTTGTGAGTTATTACTATTATCCTAGATTTAACTACTTCCTATCTATAATATAAACTATGATTATACGTACCTATCTAATATATTTGAAGTGAGTAAAAGTAATTTAATTTTTTTTTTAAATTAATGTTAGGATCGACATTATGTCTATTTGTTAATAATATACTCTATATCCCTTCCCTTTCCCCGTCACTCACCCGTCTGTATAAAGTGACAGACTGACTGACTGACTTCAGTACTATTTCGACAGCCTGATGTCTTTGCATTGAAAGCGCTCGCCCCCGGTACTCGACTTGCTAGCGACGGCGGATTACTCCAAAAGGTACGTAAGTGATAATAGTAGTTTATAGAGATTTACCTGTTGCAACCCTTTATAAGGACCAATAGCAGATACAGTCTGTCCTTGCACTTGAACATAGCAACTTGTAAGAAGTTCAATAGATTTCAACGTACAGCCCCCAGGACCAATTAGCCTTTGTCGCCTTTTCAAAAACTTCTCTTTGTTCTGTACAAATGAGCCAATCTTGATGACGTCACAGCCAATTTCGTCCTCAAGAACCTTCTGAGCTTGCTCGAGAGGAGCGCTCCGCGACAGAAGTTTGATCATGTCACGGGCTTTGATGATTATGTATGGATCCCAAGTTTTTCTCGTTGTCTTCACCGTCATTTTACCTTCAAGAAGATCTAGCTCAGCTGTGATGTGGTGCTTTGCCAGGATCTTCTTTACCATTGCCCAGCATGCTTTCAGATAAACTTCTCTGTACTTGGGGAAAAGAACGCAGAAGGAGCTCTCCTCCAGCAGCCTGTGTGGATTATCCTCCTCATTGAATTCAGGTATTTTCAAGGACCAGGCATCTTCCACTGGTTCTGTCCTAAGAACAAAAAAAGTAGGTATAAATTATTTATGGTTTCAATTTTGGTGTTAAGTATTGAGAAATGTCTATATTATATTCGTTTATTTCATAAAATGTACAGGATCATATATATACGAGGTCTGATCAAAAAGTTCCAGGACTTTCTCAAAAACGGTTAATTAAATTATCTTTAAAATTATTCAAAATTATCCCTTCAAAGTAATCCCCTTGGCTACGCAAACACTTCTCCCAGCAGTGTTTCCATTGGTCCATACACCGGAAAACTCATATCCTGGGATGCTGTATAGATGCTCCTGCGTTTTTTGCTTGATCTCCTCTATCGTCTGAAATCACTGTCCTTTCATAGGGTATTAGAGTTTGGAGGATAGGGGGGCTGGGGAAGGGTTTTCATGGAGTTTTTGGCGAAAAATTCGCGAATGAGGAGCACGGTGTGACAGGGCGCGTTGTCTTGGTGGAAAAATCACTCTCCTGTCGCCCACAATGCCAGCCTCTTCTGCCGAATCTTTTGGCGCAAAAGATTAATTGTTTCACCTTGTGGGAGGAATTGGTGGTAAACAACACCCTTTGCATCAAAGAAAACAGTGAGCATGACTTTGACACTCGATCTCACTTGGCGAGCTTTTATGGGCCGTGGAGAGGTTTTCGACTTCCCACTGAGATGACTGAATCTTGGTTTCCACGTCGTAGCCGTAAACCCATGTCTCGTCACATGTAATGATGGTTTTCATGAAGTTTCCATTAGAGTTGGCAATTTCCAAGAGCTGCTGACAAACCTCCATTCGGTACGCCTTCTGATCCACTGCCATCAGTTGTGGAACGAACTTGGCTGCAAACCATCTCATTTCCAATTTTTTGGTCAAAATCGCCTGACACGACCCAAATGAGATGTTGCACTCCTCTGCCATCTCTCGAAAAATCAAACGACGATTGGAACGCACAAGAGCATTCACTTTGGCCACTTGAGAGTCTTCAGTTGAGGTTGAAGGCCTTCCTGAACGAGGGTCATCTTCAGTTGATGTTCTGCCTCCCTTGAACCTCTGAAAACACTCATGACACCGTGAACGACTCGTCACATCACCTCCATAAGCTTCCCGAAGCATTTAAAAAGTTTCCGTGAATGATTTGTCCAATTTCGCACAAAATTTCACACAAACGCAGTTACGATTAAAATATGAAACGAGCAATAAGACCAACAATTTAGTTAACTAATTCAGCTTTATAGTACCTTCAACTTTATAGTACCCCCTAGTACCAATTAGCAGCTTAAAAGACCATTTAGTTTGGCTAGTAAACAAGGTCACGCATGACTTATTAGTTAGTGCAAGGGAGCTGATCCCCCCTCAAGACCGGCAGGGGCCACGAGTCATCATGCAACTGAAAAAGCTCGCGCTCAGATCTTTCTGTTGAGTCAGATAAAAAATAACCATAAAAATTCCACATTGTAGCCAATCTTATTTTTTCAACATTCGCTAAAAATGAGAAGTTGTTTGGGAGAGGTGTATAGTTTCCTCGTATCCGACAACTGAACAAACACATTGCTTCCCCAACTTTTTCGGAGGAAAATAAAGAGGCCAGTCTCGGCGGCTACATAGTTTTGAAAACCGCTACATGACTCTACGCGACTACGCGACTAGAGTATGCAGATCCGCAATGGGGTTCTCTATTTTACTGTACTCTATTAAGGGGTCTCTATAGAGGGATACTCTATTTTGCCAAATTCAGACTCACCAGAAGATAATCAGTACCAAACCAACGTTCTTTCCCCTCATAATTATCATCCCTCTGAAAAGAGCGACTTGTTTGTGCATTTAGAAATGTATGTATCAACCAATGATTACTCATAATAAAAAATACTCTGCCAAACTAGCACATAGCTTCCTTATCCCTGACGTTCGCGCATGCGCATAGGCTTGAAATACCTACATTATATGTAGGATTTACGAAACGATGCGGTGAAATTGTTTGAAGTTCAGCCGAAAGAAAGATCTGAACCGTTGTTCATCATTTTTCAGGTGGCAGTCGATGAGAATGTTGAAAAAGCCCTCTTCTGTTCGAGTTGAAAACATGGGTGCGTGAGGCTCCCTCCTGCTCATCAACAATAATTCATCCTCTTCGTCCTCCTCTGCCAATAAAAGGGCCACAACAATATTCTCGCTCGACATGATCGAAATCGAAACTGGAGCCTAGGTATGCGGCCGCTGGCCGCCGCCGCGCCTCTCTGAGAAGACTCTCTTTCACAGCGCGGCGCGGCCGGCGGCTGAGTATCTACATGACAAAATCGCGGGCCGAAGCCGCGTCAGGGAAATTCCACCTTAAGCGCAGCACCGAGTTCCACGAATTTCCGAGACTGAACTGAGCCTTTCTAGTTTGGGAAAAGTCTCTGAAGCAACGAGTTTCAAGAATTTTTGAACTGTGCCTGCTAATTAAGGAGGATTCTCTGCCTCCTTGTTCAACATCTCTATCTTTTGATTATTTTTCATTTTCGCGTAGCATCATTTACTTCACAAGACCCTTACGCTAACATAAAAAAAAAAAGTAAAATTTTTTTGTAAAAAATCTTATTTAAAGTTTAAAAACTCCTATTTAAGTAAATCGAAAAAAATCCTATTTAAGGGCCGGTTTATCAATCATATTTATCTAATAGAAGGGGGATTTATCTGTGGGATAGCGTTATACTCCAGATAACACAATAGGGGGGTTTATCCATCCTATCTGGCGTTTTAATTTATCTGGTCCCTAGATGGCTGGATAACAACTATACCTGGAGGTTAATGAGATATCTCGAGCTTTCTAACCTCAAACAAGTTTATTTATTTACATAAATCTTATTTGAATCTCGTTTGATTGTCTTTATTTTTGTACTTTCCTATGGAATGGATATTTGCGGATTTGTCTTCAAATAGCAGCAACGGCGAAGATTCTATCTTAGCATAATTCGTTGAATGCAAAAGAAGACCGTATATACCTAGTAACATTCCGTGTAGATCACCTACTAATATGGGACGAGTGCGTATTTTTATTGAGGTGTCGGTTGGACAAAGATACCGTTCTTTACATTCTAACACAGATCGAAGATGAAATTAAGTCCACAACTTACTGATCACAATAGGTCCTAATTCATTCATAATAATTCAGGTTACAATAACGCAATTCGTTTATGTATTTCTCTCTCTAGAAATGAAGTAAATAGCGAATGGCAAAAATGTGGTGGTTTCTTATTTGCCGAGCTTGATAGCATGATGGACACTGTTGTGTTATGGACGTCAGACACGGTTTTTTTAATAGTCGATCCACGAAGAAAATGTAGCTCCTACTCTACTCTGTGGTAGCTCTATGTGTAAAAAGCCCTTATTTTGTCACCTAAAGACACCAATGAGGATACTAACGGCGCTATCCGCCAGACTGAATTTATCTGAGGAATAATTTTATCCACTAGGTATTCCGGCGTTGATAAGCGACTCACATTCTTTATCTGGAGTATAGCGCTATACTCAGTATAGCTATCCTACAGTTAATGTAGATAATTGATAAACCGGCCCTAAATCAAATAAATTCGACTAATTTGATTTTTCTAACTTAAATCGAAATTTTTTTTTTTTTTTCCCCAAGCCTGGTAACGAATGTTACACCCATCACGATAAATGACTTCAGCTGATTTGAACAAGGAAGCCGTGGTCCCACCATAGCTCATCACTATTTCAAATAGATCGAAATGACACTCGAGTTGGTACGTGCAATTAAAGGCAAAACATCATACTTGATACAGGTCGATTTTCAATAAAATAACCAAATCAATTTGACGACGATGCCTAAGCTCAAGGGTGCTCAACTTCATAATAAGGAATACCCGCATGTTCGTTTTATAGTTTTTAATGAATGCAGATTGAATTCCAAGAGTACAGACACACGAACTCCACTCTTCTACGACAGTGATTTTTAGAAGTCTTAACAGCAAACCACGACATCACACCCCTCCCACCAAGGCAAGACCCCCCTGCCAATAAATTGTGACATTCCTTTTTGCTGACACTTTGAAAAAGCAAATCATTCATTGTGGGAAAGTGCAAATGGTAGCTAAATTCTTATAATAAAATCCACTCCCATTTAAAAATAACGAACAGCAATTTTTCAGAGTGATGGGTGATCCTCGTTCTTCACATCCCCTCGTCTTCAAACTATTTTCAGATGAGCGATTCTCAAAAATTTTCTCTGCACTCGCATAATAGAATGAATTAGAGTTGTTACAAAAAATGTTAGACCTTCAAAAATTCAGATTCAGGAGCCTCAATAATCCATTCTCCTAAACTGAGCAAGCTGGAAAAATTTTGAAAATGACTTAAGGTATTGACTAGGTTTGACAAGTTAATTAGATGGTTAATTAACATGAAATTGCATTTGTTCACGATACTCCCTCTCCAGGTTTCTTAATTACAATAATCAGAAATGGGTTTAAAATTTGTCATATATGGCTTTCATTAGAAAGTTTCCAGTTTAAAGTTACTTCGTTCTGCATGTCCTTATACGGAATTTTCGTAAATTTACAAATAGTACGTAATGAAGAACGAAGTAACTTTAAACTGTGTAATCTTCGCCTGCCATAGGTTTTTTTTTTTAAATCTTTCAATGAAAAATCAAGTGTTTAGGATAAGGTTTTTCTAAGACAAACTACCATGATTTTATTTAATATTTACTTACTATTCTGCAAAGTGGACTTATATGAAGAGCTACAACTACTGGATGCGTTGTATGTTTGAAAATTGAATTTTCTGAATTCAGAGTAAGGCCAACTTTATGCTATTTTTTTTATTCAACAAAATGTAAAAAAAAAGTTTGTCAAGTTTTTTGTACAATTTAATAATTTATATAGGTCATTATATTTATTAGGTTATTATAAAATTTGCATAGATTGATCCTTTAGTGTAGCTGATTGCAAACTATCAACTGAAAATACGATCGGGGAGTTTAAAAAAGTTGAATATGGCAATATAGCTTCCTCTATTCGTAATGTGAATGCATAGATCATCAAAATGTGAGTAATCTAATAGATGATTCCAAAGTGGGTTCCTACCTTCGTGGGAAATAGTAAATTCCTTGTGGATGTTGAAAATAGCCTAAAAATAAATGTTAAGAAAGCAAGCATAAGAGCTAGCAGTGAGCTGAGCAGTGAAATTCATTGGGAACCATTTGCACCCTAAACTCCATTTGAATCCTTGAAATTCATCGTAGATGAATGAATGTAGATGAAATGAAAACGATCCTGATGAAACTCTTATGGGGTGATCAAATAGTAAGTTCCGAATTACCCTCCAAAGTCAAGCAAAACCAGGCGATGAGAAAATGAGGCTTGATTTTACGTTTCCACATACGTAGTAAACACTTAATTTTTGAGCAATGAAATTGATAAAGTATTATCCACACCCTAACCTGTACTTCCCCAGGAGATCCTTACGCAACAAACTGGGCAAGCACAGTCCATTGTGTATAAACAGGAGGCCATTAGAAAGTCAGGGGATCAGGTGGATCGCAGCTGAATGAGTGAGGTCAGCATAATACTTGTACCAACTATTGACTGTGAAAATTTTAACCAACGCTGAACACCAGTGGCGTAGTGTGGTCTTCCAACCAAATTATTCGCAAAGATGGACCTGTAGACACCCATTGAGCAATGAGAAAAGAATAATAATCTTTTGTATTTTTAAATTAAATCAGATGAAATAGTAAGAATACAGACACCAACCGCACTCTTTTGTGACTAGTAGTTTTCTGTTTATGATTTTTCAAAGTTTTGACAAAAAGCTACGTTGCTGTGGGACCCCCACCCCACCCCACCACAACCAGCATGACGTCACATTTTCCCGAAATTTTTAAAAATCATAAAAAAGTACAGATGTTAAGGACTGTACGTTTCATTCAATGGGTAACTCTCATTATGTACAAGAATACAATTATTTGTTTAGAAAAAGAATAATCGTGCTGACCTCCCAAACGTCATAAAAGCTGGATCGTATGAGCGTGACTCCCTTGGTGATTATTCACCACACTTTATATCCAACAGTGGACCAATTGTTTTCTTACAAGTGAATAAAATACAAATACAAGGAAAACAAAATAGCTTACCTTGTTCTGAACATAAGAGAGATCCCCCTTCTTACAGAAGGTTGACATTTGCTTAGGAGAGCCTATCCCTTGTGGTCTGTGCTTCTCCCTCCGCCAGCAAGCCGGAGAGATACAACTCTCACCCTCCAAAGAGGGCGGGAGGAACGGTATGAATCACCGTTCAGGAGCCCTTGCTCGGAGCTATCCTTGCAAGGTAACTAAACTATAAGCCAAGGCTCTGCAGGTGGAGGTGAATCTTCTAGATGGTTCTCCCAGCTAAGGGAGCTGGTATCCAAGTTTATAGCAAAACGTACAAGCCGAGACACATTACCAGGGTACCAGTCCCTAGTGATGTGATTTCTTCCCCTGAGCCCCGTGTCCCAAGGCTGGGGTGTACTCAACCACTGCCACCATGAATCCTACCTCATCGGGGGGCAGGCTGGCGGCACTTTGGCATAGGGCCAGTGTGCCGGTAGCCTGAGGCTCCCCCAACCCGTGGTACCGGTTTTGAGATGGGAGATTACCATGTTACTGGACTCTACCTTGTTCTGGACAGCCTAAAACACTCACTGATATCTCATATCAGTAGTTTTCATTACAAAAATTACTAAAATTCAATCCCTGCCTCAACAGATAACCGGCTGATGATAACTTAAGTCTTTTTCTCTTAGATCACGAACCGAAAGATTTTCTTGACAACTCACACTAGGAAATGCACACACTTGCACTGGCCTTCCATGGCTCAAAAACACAAAATTATACACTGAGAGTGAACCAAGAACCTAATAAAAAGTACTAGCTGATGGCAGTACAAAAACCACATCACAGACTACAGCCAAGCAATGGAAAGAGGAGATCAAAATCGATACCTCTATCGACTCATAAGTTCACATAAAAAATATCGTAAGGTGATTGGTGTACCTACCGCAAAAAATTAACTTTCTATTCTACTGGATATCTAACCTAACTCGCCTTCCGAACACCAAATCGATCTAACGAATCGAGAACTATGTTTCCTTATCAGTAATTTGTTTCTGATCATATTTGGTAGAAGGAAGCAGGCATGCTTTCAACTAGCTATTTCTCGAGGGTGCGAATTTCCTAAGTTGCTACCTTACTAAAGGAGGTAAGTTGGTAACGATTTTATCATACCACAAAACGTTACGTGATACAATAAACTTCATAAACAATACCTACTGCTACTACCTACACAACGTAATTCACAAAATCTGTATTTTGAACCAGTGGTACCAACATTCTCGTTAGGAATGAACTTTTCGAGGTTATTCAGCAACTTAGAAAAATTAAAGGCATCACGTTGTTGACCATCGTCCGTACCTCCACGAAACAAGCAGTTGGTATTTGTTGCAATACCCACCTACAAGTTGTACTAGGTCCAACTACCTAATAGGTACTACCTGTTCCCAGCACATGTAGCTCAAGCGTTGATTGACGAGATTTCCATCATGAGAACTTGCGCATTGTATGAAACCTACCTAATTGTTCGATTATAACAAAGAAAACAAGTTTTTCTTTTCCATAAGGGAGAGAACATTCCTTCTAATTAGGTAGGCACTTACATTGTGGGTGCCAGCACTGAAGAAGGGTTGGAGAAGAGCAACTACATCCGTAACTCACTAAACTTCACTGTAATAAAACTTCTCAGAACCAATTCTAGTTTGTATTAAGTAACTCAAAGTTGAAAATTATAGACATAAACAAATGATATCCCCTCACAATCAAATGAATTTTGAACCAAAAGAATATATTTATACTACTAAAGAATACGCAAATGAATAACGAAGCAGGAAGAGGAGAGGAATATTGTTATCATTAGGATATCAGTAAATAACATGTGCGATGGGTGGTGGTTTCTCTTCTTTGTTGCCCACAAGTTAAGCCAGTTACATTTTGTGTTTCTTCTTTCTTTAATTTTTGAAGCCTAAATTATAGCAGAGTTTCCTACACTGTCCGTTTAATTCTTGGACTATTGAAAAGTGGACAGATTCACAAACCACCACCAATGAAGTCAATGGCAACACTGCTATGAACTTTTGTACCCTTTCTTCCATTCATTCGTTGATGTTGTATTGTATACGTATATACCTACCTTTTAAATAGTACGATCTTAAATCTTATTGTTCTTTTTCAATAGTTTATTATCATTGAATTACGTTCATTATTATCCCGTAAGAATTGCATTGTCCTTCTCTACTACGTTGAGATTAAGGTAGGAGGAATACCTTTCATATTCCTTTACGTTGACAACTATTAAATGGACGGTTTAAGGAGTTCGATTGAGTTGTTTTGTATGGTCGAACGAGCTGGCTGGGAACTTGGTGAGTTCATCAGATGACACCATCTGTAATATGTAGGTTAAAATTTCCACAGTCAATAGTTGGTACAAGTATTATGCTGACCTCACTCATTCAGCTGCGATCCACCCGATCCCCTGACTTTCTAATGGCCTCCTGTTTATACACAATGGACTGCGCTTGCCCAGTTTGTTGCGTAAGGATCTCCTGGGGAAGTACAGGTTAAGGTGTGGATAACATTTCCCCGGAGTCAAATACCAGCCGTCTCGGCGGGTTTGGGGTCGGACGAATGACGAAGTGAAACAGAGAGTAGATACTCGCTGGAACAAGTCAGCAGTCGAGGGAGGTCATTGTCTCGGTGTGTTTTGACTCGAGTGAGTGAGGAAGTGAAAGGTGCTAACGTCAGGAAATGTGATGTTTACAGTCTTTTGGCTCAAGAGGGATTTAATTAATTATTGTTTCTTATGATTTTGGGTCCTACCGACTGCGCCAATATGTAGTGTGCTATGCTGTTGACTTCTTCCAGCATAGCACACTGCACTATACAGTGAATCAATGGTGGGGTCATTTCCCCACTCCATTTTGGGCAAACCCACAGAGTAAAGTAGGTACTTTTTACTGTGAATAACCTTGGAGCTAGAAGTGGTGGGAAGACGCCTTCTCCCCTACTCTTACACACATACTGCTCATTGTGCATTCGATGATTGCTGTTCGTTAGATAGATCGATTCAATGCAGTTAAAGTAGCATCGATTGTGTCTATTTTTTTCTAATTGTTTCAGGTCTTTGGTATAATTCCCAGTTGAAATGATGATAGAATGAAATGAATTGAATCTTACGTGCACTAATCGTCTGTGGTAATTGAAATATATAGCAGAACGGAAACGATTGAAGCAATCGAATGGAACAATTCTCTATTCGATGTTTGAACCACTCGATAATTTCTAACTTTGTATCATGCTTGGCGGTTTCGGTTTACATTTGGTGATGTCTTTCATCGGCAGTTTCATGTCCTAGGTATATTCATTTCGTGTTTACCTGTCGCACAATGTGTAGCATGAAAGAAATCTTGATTAGTGGAAACGTGGGCGCTGAAGTAATGAGACGCGGTAAGTCAAGCCTAGTGCTTCCCAGTTCATGAGTGTTTTCATATTCTAAGACAGAATTAGTTTGGTAAGAATGTTCTTTTTATGTCTGCCAAAAGAAGGGTTGATCACCTTAATTTATAGATTGTAAGGTTAAGCTGTAAAATATTACAAATTTCTTGCTATTTGTCAACATAATATTGCGTGCTCATTTTCTTTCGGTAGGGAGGTTCGATTTTGGTTTTTATTTTTTCTACACGTAGGACGCAAAGACAAATTTATTCGAAGGCGATTATTTTCGTTTAAGGTATTATTTTCAAGAATGAACCTTTTTAATCGACCTATTCTAACATTACTAATGTTTTGTAGTGATTTACTGCCTACCTACCTAGCAAATTGGATCGGGCGAAAGACATTTATTCTCAGCAAAATCAGTACCTAAGGTAAAAATATCAATTGTCACTTGACAAAAGACGTCTAATGATGACTCTTTGTAATCGACCAAGAAAAAAAAAAGTTTAACCCTATTCAAAGTTTGTTAGTTTACGTTTCAAGATAGGTACCTACATACTCGTACATACGTAGCATGGAAGAATTATTTATCTTCTTCCATGTACGTAGGTACAAAAACGCTGCAAATTATTACGCAGAGGTGTAGGTAAGTAACTGCTATTTCTGTGTTAGATTGGTAGCCCTTTTGCAAAGAACACTTGTCTATAATCATTAAACGAAGTCTCATTATACACTAAACAGTGAAAAAACCGGCGCACCCTCTATTTTGTTATTTTTTCACCTTAGCTTCAATGGGTAATTTTTTTTTTTTTTTTTTTTTTTTTTGCAAGTACCAAGTAAAGTCGGTATCTTATGAGAGAACAGCAAGAAACAGAGTGGCAAATAAAAAATACCCGTTCGAAAAAATCAGCTTTATTCACAAAACTTCGATGTTTGGCCAAAGGTAACAAAACATTCTTCTGCAGTTCTTGTGTGAAAAAAATTGAAAAATGAGATTTTTTTTTTTTTTTTAATATCGGGTGGTACCGTCCCTTGCTTGTACCACCGCCTGCATTCTTCTCGGCATGCTGTTGATCAACTTTGAAACCGTTTCTTGTCTGAAGAGGTCCCATTCTGCGACCACCGCTGTCCTGAGGTCTTGGAGGTTTACAGGAGGGTTCGGTCGCCTTCGGATGCACCTCTCTAGCTCGTCCCATAGATGTTCTATGGGATTGAGGTCGGGGCTGCGAGCTGGCCATTGTAGGGTGCGCATGCCAACTTCTTCGAGGTAGTCAGTAACCACGTTTGCTACGTGTGACCGCGCGTTATCGTCCATAAAAAAAAAAAAAAAAAAAAAAAAAAAAATTATCGCCGGTGTAAGGGGCGAATGGCACTACATAATCTTCCAGGATGTCAGAAATGTACCTAAGTGTGGTTAGACTCCCTCGGGGGTACACATGGAGTTCCGTATTCGTCTCTGAAGAGATTCCACCCCAAACCATTTCAGAACCTCCCGCGTAAGGCACCCTTTCAGAAATATTGCACTGAGCGAAACGCTGCCCTCGTCTCCTCCACCCTCTAACACGACGATCTGAAGCGAATAGTGAGAACCTGGACTCATCGGAAAACATTAAGAGTGCTGAAAGGGTGCCTTACGGGAGTGGGTCTGAAATGGTTTGAGGTGGAATCACTTCAGAGGCGCAAACGGAACACCATGTGTATCCCCGAGGGAGTCTAACCACACTGAGGTATATTTCTGACATCCTGGAAGATTATGTAGTGCCATTCGCCCCTTACACCGGCGATAATTTTATTTTTATGGAGGATAACGCGCGGTCACACGTAGCAAACGAAGAGGTAGGCATGGGCACCCTACAATGGCCAGCTCGCAGCCCCGACCTCAATCCCATAGAACATCTATGGGACGAGCTAGAGAGGTGCATCCGAAAGCGACCGAACCCTCCAAGACCTCAGGTCAGCGGTCCTCGCAGAATGGGACCTCATCAGACAAGAAAGGGTTTCAAATTTGATCAACAGCATGCCGAGAAGAGTACTGGCGGTGGTACAAGCAAGGGAAGGTACCACCCGATAATAAAAACATTTATTTTCCAAAAAAAAATTCATTTTTCAATTTTTTTTCACACGATAACTACAGAAGAATGTTTTGTTACTTTTGTCCAAACATCGAAGTTTTGTGAATAAAGCTGATTTTTTCAAACGGCCATTTTTTATTTGCCACTCTGTTCCTTGCTGTTCTCTCATAAGATACCGACTTTACTTGGCACATGCAAAAAAAAATTAACCAATTGAAGCTAAGGTGAAAAAATAACAAAATATAGGGTGCGCCGGTTTTTTAGCTGTTAAGTTTTATATCATCTAGATCTAGATATTACTGCATAGGCGAAGACGCCTACCGATGGGAAATTAATTAAATTAAATAGGTGAAGATTTATAAAAACAAAAACCTACCCACGCTTCACTGGTCCATCCGTAGGTGGCGATAGTTACACAATAAACTTGATTCCTTGAAGTGAGAATTTGATTGGAATTACTTACCTATATCAGCTGATATGATCGTCGTAGTTTATAATTCGATTTTGATTATGTTCCACCAGTTTTCATTTGCTTCCTTGTTGACAAAAATTTTTCCTGTCAACGTTCTAGCCCTTCGGAATAAAGAACAGATGAACTTACGTCGATCCAGGCGGTTTCATTCGATTTTTTTGGACCGTAAGTGAACAATTTTTAAAATCTTGAAAATTTCCAAGTTTGCTCCTCCAAACGTCCTGGATGGAAATTTTCATGCTGTAAGCCTAAAAGTTGCATCACAATTCATGCTTTCCAACGGTATACTCAATGAATTTTTAACGTCACTTATTAGGGTAGAAAATGACGTTTTTAGGGCAAAAACGTGAATTTTTGGGTAAAAATCGGCGTTTTTCGATAAAATTAGTTCCAACTTACTAAATTGGTTTGACATGGGATTTTACGTATTTTGGTTTATTATTTCCAATAATAAGCCTATGTGATCGTGTAGCAAAAAATTTTTATAACCCCCCCTCAAACTTTGTCACTTTACGTTTCAACGTGCGTAGAATCCAAATTTGAAATGTCTGTCCGCCGTCCGGGCCATAAAAGGCCTAAGAATTGACTTAAAAAACCCGTTCTTTCGCACATAGACTCCATTTGTGGTCTAGTTGGTCCTAACGTTTAACCATCCCGATCGCTTTACTCGCATAGATGATATGGGCCAAAAACGGGCGAAAAAGTGTCTTTTTCGACGCGCGCACGCCTGGCACGCTTGGCAGGGGGTCACGGTGGGTGGTGAGGGGTGGGTGAGCGGGGGGTGGAGTGAGAGGAGGCGCCGGCGCCGCGGCACCTTGTGGTGGGTACGGCGTTCCTTCGAGGCATGAATATATGTTTTTTTCAAGGTCATATTTGTGTGTTAATACCAAAATTTTTCCTACACATATTTAATAACATATCCTCTCGACTTTTCGTACGTACTTAGATAATGATATTATTAAAGCAATAACTATTTGAATAGATAGGAGCTCAAATCGAGAAATATAAACATGCGTATATAATTATAGAAGTATAGGTTGTGGCAACTCGAAATAGGACACGCCGAGGAGTCTGGACGGGCCTTATGACGTACGCAAGCCAACTAAAACTACGATCATACTCAATTGAAAAAATAATAAACCTTTGTGAAATAATTTGCAGCGTTTTTTAGTATGTAGGTATGTAAACAAAATTAGAGGTGTGCGGGTCATTAATAACCCAGACCTCCCATAATGGTATCCTCAGATGAATTTAGAAGAAAACGAACAACGAGAGTGAGCCCTTCGCCTTAAGGAAAGGACTTGAAAAGCCCTTATTGTTTGTCGAGAAAATCTGAAAGTATTACATTCGATTTAGCGTAAAAAAATACCCTACTAAGTGATGTTAAAAATTGAGTATACCGTTGGAAAGCTGGAATTGTGATGCACCTTTTAGGTTTACAGCATAATAATTTCCATCCAGGACGATTCAAGAGACAAACTTTAAAAAGTGAACATTTTCAGAATTTTACAAACATTTCACTTAATGCTTATTTTTCACCCGTTCATTCTATTTAAACATTTTTGAAAAGGTTCCAGGGTAATAGGAAATCTAACGCTCTTTCAAACGATGTAATCAGATTTGAGTTTTGATTGAAAATTAAGGGAGCTATGACAGTTTTAACGACACAAAGTCGAAAATTCGGAAAAACTCTTAAAAGTGAAAAAGTGGTCTTTAGCGTGAATTAAAAAAAACGTCTGCCAAGTTGGGTGTGGCACATAGCTTCCTCGTTTACCTATCATGAATGTATTGATCATTGAAAAGTTTTAAATGATCTTGGAAAATTCTATAGCGGAAAAGAGTAAACCAAGAAGTAGCGTGAGATGTCATAATTGGTCAATTAACAGTGCGTTCCGAATCACGATCACAACGCCACTTTCGCCACTTCAGTTAAATCCAGTTAAGGCACTTCCCCTCACAACGATGACGTCACGGAGGGGTGGTAGTTCCCTCTCCCCTCGGCCTCCCTTGCATTTATCGCATCCCGCGCTTTTATTTAAACAGTGATCTTTTAGTTTTAGTACCTGCCTACCTAAGTAGGTAGGTACTTAATTTTTTTTTTTCAAGCAAAGGGTTGAGCTTCAATGTATAAAATGAAATTTATAGAATTGGTCCATATATTACTAAATATTGATATATTCAACTAGGAACCTACCTACTGTTCAACTATACGAATTTAAAACGATTTTTTAAAGCACATTTTGGATAGGTAGGTAGTACATCTCTATTGGTAATCACGAAACGCGTACGTAGATATCATCCTATTTTCAGGGTTCTTGATTTTTGGGAATAACTAGAAATTTTCGATTATGAAGACCTTAGTAGGTAGACAATTTGCTTTTCTGTAATACTAATCATACTAAATACATAATGAGCCAAAACGGACTACCATGAAGGGGTTTATACCAACATTATTCGCTACAGGTACTCACTCAATAAACGGCTCCAATTATTGTACTGTACATTAATGTACGTACCTACGTTATCTTACATAAATATATCGACTTTGTGTTGCATACGAGTCTGCAACACATTGGGACATTTTATGCCTTTAGTTCAAGAATGAACATTAATATGTTGGATTCCATTTTGAACAAATAATTTTGACGAATAATATTCAAAACAATAATTTTCATCACAATTGTAACAGTTTCAATGATTTCAATAAACTCTTGTAATAAAGCAATTATCTCTACCCACGGCTTCATTTTGGCGTTTTCTCGGAGTGATTTCTAACGTAGAAACTAATAACAACCAAACAAGCGGCATTGCTCACTACATCCATTACTTACATTTTTAAATATAAAATGGCGACATAAATACCAAGAGCAAGTACCTAGAGAGAAATGCGTGATAAATCGAGAGCTTTCAAACGAATGGTGAACGATTTCTGTCGAAGTGCCAAAGTAAAGACTTGTCAATGTCAAAATCAAGACATGTCAATGTCAAAATTCACGCTCATTTAAGAAACGAAATAATGATACTCAATGTAATTTACGTTTGTGCAAGCGCAGAATGAACTGATGAGTTGAAAACAATGAAATGGTACGGGGCCATGCACAACCTAAACCGCGCATTCGCTGACAATATCATCAAAGTCGGATGAAAACTGAGGAAATTAAGGTCATTACAAGTATTTCATATTGTCGCATGCGCAGTTACTATTAATGATACAATCGTGCTGAAACTGATATGAGGTAATCAAGTCATCTTCTTCCAACTATCATCCAAATTTAAGCGAAATCGAAAGACTAGAGAGTAAAAAAGTCCAGTCATGCAGCATGACCCCATGAGCGAATTTTTGAAGAAATCTTCGACATTTCAGTCGCCATTGATCGTGTTGAGAAATTTTAGTTTATGATTTTGATAGACACACATGGAATCAAATTATTAACACATGCACAGAGTAAACTCATCAGTTGTGATTACATTTTTTTTTTTTAAAGCACCTACTACCTACGTTTTAAACAGCATGGTTCTAAAATTGGTTATACAGGGATACTTCCATAAGAGTAGTTCAATCTGAATTTGGACAATGTTTCATGCAAATATTACCGATTTTTACAACTAGCGAACGGCATTATTTCGATTTTTGACTGATTTTTCAACTTTGAAATTTTTGAAAACTTGGTACATATTCTTATAGGAAATTTTACGCTGATTCCGAATATACCACATGTTAGTATGCTGAAAAAATAATTTCGCACAACAAATCGCAAAAAACAGGCTATTTTGAAATTTTTGACTACATTTTTGAAAATTTCAACCCGAAGATGTAATCCGATCATGCTGGCCAACGAACTTGAACTTTCGTTTTGTGTCCTTAACATTTTAAAATTTGTTTGAAGTTTCTAGCACAATTCTACGGACAGTTATCGTCTGGAATGACACATACATACATATATACATACATACATATATACATACATAAAAAAATGCGTTAAACTTCAGAATATGATTCAGAATAGCCTGAAACGGATTTCTGCATAAAATTTTTTCAAAAATTCACATTCTACAAATTTTGAGGCGAGAGCAATAGCTTAATTTTCTTCAAAAATTCGCTAAAAGATGGAACATGATGGAATTTACATTTGCGCATGCGCAGAATGAAGTATTGATCTGGCAACAATGAAACTGGGGGTAGGCCATTTACAACCTAACCCTCGCATACTCTGACAATTTCATCAAAATCGAATGAATACAGTGGAAATTAAGGTCGTTACAAGGATTTCAGGTACTTTTCCGTTATACCCCCCCCCCCCCCCCCCCCCAGTCACTTTGTCTTCACCACCCCCACCCGATGTTTCTAGGCATTCCTTCTTACTTAGATTACATATTTACGTAGAATTGGTGACAATTTCAAGCTGAGGGAAGAAATATATTATTTAAAAAAATAATAATAATAAGGAAAAAAAAAAGTCCAGTCATGCAGCATGACCCCATGAGCGAATTTTTGAAGATATTTCATGCAAATGTTTCATGCAAATATTACCGATTTTTACAACTAGCGAACGGCATTATTTCGATTTTCAACTTTGAAATTTTTGAAAACTTGATACATATTCTTATAGGAAATTTCACGCAGATTCCGAATATACCACATGTTAGTATGCTGAAAAAATTATTTCGCACAACAAATCGCTAAAAACAGGCTATTTTGAAATTTTTGACTACATTTTTGAAAATTTCAACCCGAAGATGTAATCCGATCATGCTGGCCAACGAACTTGAACATTCGTTTTGTGTCCTTAACATTTTAAAATTTGTTTGAAGTTTCTAGCACAATTCTACGGATAGTTATCGTCTGGAATGACACATACATATATACATACATACAAATATACATACATACATATATACATACATACATACATACATACACAGTGGCGGCCGGTGGTCTGAAAAAGGAGTGGGGCACAAAAATATTTACCTATTTGACAGTCAAAAAGAGCATGGAGGTTTTTCATCCATTTGTTTTGCTTTCAGTGTAAATTAATTTTGATCTAAACACATGAAACATTAATCCCACTTGGGTTATGTCAAATGCCATGGACAATAAATCATGATCATTAAATATTATTGATAAATAAATATAAATAAATTAATTAAATAAACTAAATTAAAAATACTATCTTATAGGGACCTACTTACTTACTAAAGCTGGTTTCACATGGAACGGTATGTCCGGAAGACGGAAAGATTGAAAGCAATCTGATTGGCTGTTGGGACAACAGTTGAGGATGGTGGCTGCCATGTTGCCGGAATGGGCGGTCTGCGGACAGCGGTAGAAATGTTTATACCGTTGCCGCGTTCCGTCGAGCGGAGCGCAATCTTATTGGACAGGAATGTTGATAACCGCAAGTAGAGGTTTCAGATCAGAGAGGGTTTCAGTAGGAAGGTTATGATTCCGTGTGTCCATGTTCATGTGAACACCCTGACGCATTCTGCCGCCCCCTCCACTGGGGTTTCCAGCCTTCTGTCTTTCTGGTTGTTACGCTCGTACTCCTCCATGTGAAACCGGCTTTAGGAATGACTATAAACAGCCAGTTTTTTTATTGGTCATATTGCAACGTTTATGCGTATTTGTTGGTTGGTTGTGGCTTACATGCTGGTGTGGATACTATACTATATATTGGGTTACGATGGATATTATGTTCATGGAACTAGGTGTGACGAACTAACATGGAAAGAGCTGAGAAAAATTATTATGGATGTAGGTACGTTGCAATAGGTCCAATAAAAAAAACTGGCTGTTTATCGTCAATCCTAACAAGAAAAACACCTACACTACTTTATTATTAGAAGTATTAAAAATTATCAAGGCTTCGATTGTATTGCACTAGTCAACTACTTAGGAGAAGTAATTCTGAAGGAATATTAAAGAACTCAAATTAAATTATGATGAAATGATAGGAGTGTGACGTCATACGTCAATTAAAAATTGTTTCAAAAGGCTATAGAAATGTTGTCTAACCCCACAACTACCACTCACTTATGTATATAACCATATAACCTTTTTCTTCAATGCAACCATGAACCTAGGAGGGGGATGGTTCATGAATGCAACACATCCAGAATGATCAATATTCTACTGAAAATATTGATCAGAGACGTTTTCGTTACTCATTCTGTATGGTTTTGGAGGTGCCTTTGAACACTGTAGCTTTTTCCAAATGTGACCTCAAAATGTCGTCAGTTTTGGCTGATTTTGTTACTATAAGAGGCTACATAAGAAATTACAGCTTCCTAGAGTGTAAAGCATAGAAATTAACTATTAAAATGATTTAACCACCGCTTCACAAATCAAACCGTTCTCGCAATATTTGGATCACCTGCTATGAATCAAATCATCGAAACACCAGCTCAATGAAATCATCAGAAATTAACAAGCGGTGGCAATCATGTTCACAATATCAATCATTGAGAACGATCACCTGAGTGTACACAATTATTCGAATAACCTTGCTCATAACTCAGCTTGTTGGCCACGCACTTCGCAGTAGTTAACATAATATGGTTGGATAAATCGAGAGCTTTCGAACGAATGGTCAACGAATTTGAAAAACGACGAAGTACCATTTCCCTAGCAACGACTCGGTTGTAAGCGGAAATCGTCAAAATATTTTCGTGAGCAATTTTCCGGGAGTTTTGACATGGATATGTCTTTGCTCTGGGGGGTCAACCAAAAATTTCCGTGACGCATAATTTGTGTCACAATTTCAGTGTTTTTCACGTACAACCCATTCGTTGCTAGGGGAATGGAACTTCCGCAGTTTTCATCGCACAGAAATCGTTCGCCACTCGTTGGAATGCGCTTGATTTATGAGATAAATGTTCACATCTCAAGCTACCAATTCCCCCCTCCTAAACTAAGTTGATTGGACTATAAACAATTTTAATAAGCCTGTTACAATATTCTTAACGTAAAGCAATAGCAGAATTTACTCCACTCCATAGGAAACATTTTCATCCACTTGACAACAGTCGACTGTTAATAACAACTCATTGTAGTGGCTTCTCTCCACAGTCATTTTCAACATTTCTATAAATAAACCGTTGTTTTGTTGGAATTAGTCGGGATTCGTTTAAAGTTGAAGGATTTATTTACAACTCTCGTGTTCAACCGTTATGAAATCCCCAATCAAAGACATATCCATGTAACATGGTATCTGCTTGTAAAGCAGATAGTGGAACTCGTTTACGAGTTACTATAAAATTTTTAGTTCATGTGCCATAGCAGACATAAAGAAAACAGTTGATTGTTCTCTACGCAACACAGTGAGTCTATTTTATTTATTGGTAAGTAGCGTGAGCAAGTTTTCGTGACGATTTTTCAGTTTATGTGCCAAAGCAAAGGCATGCAAATGTCAAAAATGTCAAAATCAGTACCTACCTGACTAACTTCTTACGTAAATCCGTCGATGAACGTCGTACTTCGGTGAGATTTCTATTCAAAGTGATCGTTGCTTCTTCTTCATTGCCAAAATGCCAACATTTATTTTTGTAACTAACGTTCGTAACTACCGACGGAAAGGGTTTTGTAGCTAGCTCTACACATAAACAACGCACTCCAACTCGACCGACAATACAAAGGACTTTATTACAAAAGACGTATTCAACAACTTAGGACTGAATAAAAATAGGTTATAACACAAGGCTTATAACACAACGCTATAATACGGACTTTACTTTAGAGTAAATTCTTGGAAACAACCACATGCCCGAAGGAACTTAAAAAACATCATAAATTACCAGCAGAGACAGCAAAACATTACTAGAAAAAAAACCTACCAACTATGAACATTCAGTTTGGCTAATAGAATAAACCGAAACTCCTCTAGTGGGAGCCACTCATAACGTTAATTTCATTCTACGGTCTTTAGAAAAGTGGAAACCCTGCCTGGGGCATGGCCCCCTAAAATGATGAGAAATCTACTGTTATGACCTCTTTTTCCCGTTCCTTGCCCCTTAATTCCCGTTCCTTGCCCCGTAATTCCCATCACAGTCTAACCTGAATTGACGAAATTTCTCTCTTGATAGAGTGATTTTATGGCAATCTACGTACTTTTCCACTGGTAGATGGATCTTAAAACTCCTTGGATGGAGCGTAAACCTGATCCTTCTAGCATCCACCTTGGAGCCACAGCATGGAGCTACAGACCACTTTTCGTTCTAATTTGAAACGATGAGTTTTGTTTGTAAAGTCTTCGTTCCAGTTTGTTACTTTTTTCCCAAATGTACTGGGGCAATGTCCCGATGCCCCCCCTCACCGGCCGCCCCTGTACATACATACATAAAAAAATGCGTTAAACTTCAGAATATGATTCAGAATAGCCTGAAACGGATTTCTGCACAAAATGTTTTCAAAAATCCACATTCTACAAATTTTGAGACGAGAGCAATAGCTTAATTTTCTTCAAAAATTCGCTAAAAGAATTATTGTGTTTTCAGAAGTTGCCGATGTCGGTGGGGATTTGTTGAAACAAATTGGCGTGATTATGGTTTGATTGCCTCCACATGAATTCGCACAAGTAGAATGCACTATAATTCGCACAAATAAATCAGAATGATGTGTGTAGGTTGGTGGTCTGGATGCTCGCAAGCTCGCATCAAAATTACATAACATCAAGAATACATTCATAATATAACATAATCTAAGTAAGAAGTAATGCCTAGAAACTCGGGTGGGCGTGTTGAAGACAAATTGACTGGGGGGGGGGGGGGGGGGTATAACGGAAAAGTACCGGATTTCACATAGGCGCATGCGCAGTAGCCAATAATGATACAATCATGTTGAAATAGATATGGGATGATAAAATCGTGATCTCTCAACTATCATCAAAATTTGAGCGAGATCGGACGAGAAGGGCGTGAAAAAATGGAGCATAATGGAATTCACGTTTTCGCATGCGCAGAGTATTAATTTCGCAACAATGAAACTGACAGGGTTCCGTCATCACTCTAGCCTGCACATTCCCTAAAAATTTCATCCAGATCTGATAAAAACTGTGGAAAATAAGCTTGTTACAAGGATTTCATATTGGCGCATGCGCAGTAGTTATTAATGATACAATCAAGTTGAAATTGATATAAGATTATCAAATTGTCATCCCCCAACTATCATCCAAATTTGAGCGAGATCGAACGACTAGGGCGTGAGAAAACGATGCTTGGTATAATTTACGTTTGCGCATGCGCAGAGTGAGGTATTGAGTCAAGAATGATGAAACCGATAGGAGACCGTCTACCCCCTAGCCCGCACATTCCCTGAAAATTTCATCGAAATCGGATGAAAACTGTGGAAAATAAGCTTGTTAAAAGTATTTGCGGACACACGACGGACAGACAGACACGGAACCAAAGTTGTTCAGAATTGTCTAAAACGTAAAATTCGAGTGCAAATTTTGATTTTGGAGACCAAACATCCCCCCCCCCCCCCCTCCGAAAGTGAAAACAATGCTTCCGCTACCTTTAGGTAGATAGGAAATCTAACGCTGTTTCCAACTATTTAATCCTACTCGTATTTGAGTTTTGATTGGAAATTACGGGAGTTACGGCAGTTTTAGAGACACAAGGTCGAAAACGCGAAAAAAATCTCAAAAGTGATAAAAGTGGTATTTTGCGTGAGTTCCGATTTTTCCTTTCAAGCGGATGCTTGCCTTTCGAGTTTGCCGGGTTGGATGCTAAACAATCTGCTCACATTAAATGTTAAAAAAACAAAATACTTATTAATTGGAAAAGCAGATGATATGAAGCAATCACAGCTAGATCACAGATTCCGAACCCATACCTGCTCAGGAGGGTGCTCCTGCATTCCTATTGAAAGAGTTCATGAGCATAAGTACCTGGGGGTCATCATTGATGATAAACTTTCACGGAAGGGCCATTTAGTGGAAAAATTAAAGAAGTTCATACATATATTTTACAATCTACGTTCGATGTTATCCCCCACAAATATAAAAATGGTATTTGTACCTAAGTTTAGTACAATCCATAATTCAACACGGAATTATCATCATTGAAACCTCTGGCTACATTACAGAAATGTGTTATTGAAGATATGCTTAAAAAAGCCCAAAAAGTTCAGTTCAATTTAAGCAAAAACTTCTCAATTAGGCAGTTGTTCGTTAAAAACCTGTTACTATATTATTGTAAATATCCTGAAATAATTTCTGCTGAAACAGGACACGCATACCCAACAAGATTTCGCTTGGAGGGTAATGTTACAAACCCTCGTACAAAAACAACTCTGTTTACAAAAAAACCTCGCTTTTTAATACATGTAGTGCATCTTTACCTAGAGTTCTGAAATCACCTTTCAATAGTAACCGAGATGGATACAAAAAGCTCTTGGTTGATTTCAATTGGTTACATCCCTTTAGAAAATATGATGGCTAGTACCTATGTAACAAAATAACCTGGTTCCACGTTGCATTCCAATTATGTACTGTGGTGAAAACCACCCCCTCTTGTCAACAGCCCTTTTCAGGGCTACCAAAAAGAGGTAGACACAACACAAAAATATTTACAAGACGTCGAGTTATAACTCCGTCAAACAAAATATTTCACCAGAGAGAAAATACGAATTTCTCTCTCAAAAGTGAAATATTAACTAATAACACACAAGGCGACCTCCCTAGACACTTACTGGGCGAGAGAGATGCGACAAGTATCTCGAACCAAGTCGCCTTGAACGAGAAAACTCAAACAGAAAATCAAACGTCCTCTAAAACTAGCAAGGACAATTCAAACAAGCCTACTCGCCAATCAGAAACACTGATTACACGAGAGACAATAGGCGAACCAACCAAGAGGCGGCAAGCAACCACCTCTGGTCCAGCAGCCTCCCCGGGGACCCCGTCTGAACAACTGACGCAGAGAAAGCACCCGAGGTCCCCGGCTAAACTCAAGGTCGTCGGCTCCGCGACGGACGCTCGTAAGCACCCCGGAGGACCAGCTCAGCTATCATACTCGCAGATACTGAGAAAACAATGTGCGAGCCAATGAGATTACACAGTCGAATTAATGAAATTAAGCGGACCAATCAGGGGGCGGCCACCTCCCTATAAATACCCCGCTCGGAGCCTCCGAAATTCATTCTACTCTCCGCTCTCGACGACGACACCTCGAAGTAGGAAGATTTCTACACGCTCTACGCTGACGAACCTTCTGCATTCCGAGTTCATCTCAAGAACGGCTTCCTACTGCTTTCTACAAGGCCTACCTTCTCTCCACACAGATCTCGCATTGGCATCTACGAGTCCAGTGATTATTCATCCTGCTCATTGCCCAACGTAGTTCATCTGTCAGGACGCCACCCGGTACATCTATCGATATTCTCTTTAGATCGTACGCCCGAGGGACGTTCCGAGCCGTATCACCCGGGTTTCGTAGCATTAGGCTCGTCACCGACCGCCGGGATACGCCGGTAAATTACTCTGCTCATCCGCTCTAATTTACCGTCCAAGGAAGTCTTTTTCAAGACTACGAGGTAGGACCCTGACATACGAGCAAAGGAAAGACGCTCTGTCAAACGAGTCCACCTCCCTAAACCCTCTATTTTCTGTACATAGAGGCATCGAAACGAGCTAATAACTCGACTATTTCGATGGAACGTCGGCCGTCTTATTTCCTCATGCAAGGGGAGGCAGACGACGGCGAAGCCGGGCCGCGTAGCCCCCGTAGCGTTCCCTACAGGCTACCCGGCGAATCCGCTGGTCCCAGCGACGGCGCAAGGCTCGATCCTCACGACGAGATCGCCTTCTCACCTAACGTATTCGTTAAAGAAACGTTCGATCAAGCCTCGCCTATACAAAAGATCGAGGATACCTTTCAGACCCGCTCTGAAGTCAATCATTACGATTCGACCAAGCTGTCCGAGTACCCACGATATTCGACGCAAGCCTACCCGGCCGATCCGAGTGTCAAATACACTCCAAATGTGCAAAAAGCGAAGGATACTTTTCAGTACCTCAACCAAGCTCAACATATTCCTCCTACAGATATAAATCTTAGGCCGGAATATTACAAAACGGCTCAGTACCAAACTGATCGAACCCAGCACCCACTATGCGAGCCCAGTGCTCCACGCGGCTGCGACACGAACTATCTCTCAGTTCACCCCGCCGAGCAAGCTGACCTTGACGGATCCGCCCACATTCCTTACAGGAATAACACGGGGACTAACCCGCATAATCAGAATATAAATGTCCCACTTGGTCTACCGACGCCAAGTAAAACATATTTAAATCCACTACAAATGGTGACCCCGCCTTTGAACAGGCTTAACACGGAGCATTTCGTTCCCTCTTATGAAGCTAGTGGATTTCAGGGAACCACTGCGGGCGTGCGACCCCCGCCGGGCCTCTACGCCCCACATCTCATGCAACAATCCTCTGCACAAAGTGGCTTTCGAGCACTTTTAGAGGAGATGGGAGATTATCAAAAACCAATCTTCCAAAAGAAGAATATCGATCGTGCGCTCGCCGAGTTCGATCAATACTGCGTGCGAAAACACCTGAGAACGCAGAACGAATGCTTCTCAGCTATATACAAGTGGGTACCAGAAGAAATGAGGGAAGCTATCGACTCAGCTTACCTCACGGCACCCCACGCACCCTACGAAGAGGCCAAACAGCGCCTACAGCGAGAATATGGGTTGTCCTTACAGGACAGGCTCCTCGCACTCGAGGACCCCGCATCTCTCGCCAAAAAACCCAGCACCAAGTACCACGAAATGTACTCTAAAGCTGTTGGGTACTTTTCAGAGGCTCTGATCACTCAAAAGTGGATCGAGACTCTACCCATCGAAGCACGAGGTATGGTCGCAGCTCAGCCTACCACGACCGCCCGGCTCGACCTAGCTGATACGCTACACGCGTACAAAACAGAGAATACCTCTCTAAACATACGAGGAGTAGAATCTACTCCGAAACCCATGAAAACTGGTTTCAAAAAGGCCCTCTCACAACAAGCTGAGTTCAAACCCCAACCAGTAGAGAGTAGGCCTCACAAACCGACGGCCTATGTCTGTCGAAACCACGCACGTTTCGGTAACGAAACTCGCAAATGTGCAGACCCAGAACACTGCACTTGGAAGGCAAACACTGCTTCCAAAACTAGCAAAAAGGCAGCGACTATAAGCCAGCCTAAAACCTGGGTTTCAAACGAAAATACTCAGAGATCGGTACAAGAAAGTACCGTTCCAACCTCCGACGTAGAGAGTTCGGAAAACGAATAACTGCCAGTGTATCTGAGCCTATACACCGGCAGTCTACTGAGTATAAAAGGCTTTTTTTCAAGTGCAAACTAAATGGCACTGAATTTCTCATCGACACGGGAGCAGAAGTGAACATTCTGCCCCACAATGTCACAAAAAAATTGGGCTTAAAAATTCGTAAGTCCAACGTTAAGCTCACAGCAGCTAACGGAGCCCCTATAGACACACTAGGGCGAGCTGACACGACAATTAACATCGGCCTCGGAGACATGACCACCGATTTTATGATCACGAAAGTTGATCTAGCGATCCTAGGTATACCATTCCTCGAGTCTTGGGATATCGGAATACGGGTCAAACACAAGTACATTTATAAAGATAAAATAAAGAGCTATGCCGATCAAAAAATAGCTGCAGTCATGAACAAAAAATTCACTGACGAACAAATAGCAGCTACTATCCCTCATCGTGACAATAACCCTCAACCAGAGGACGTGCAAATCACGGAGGACGAAAACATTCGCTCTATCATTGACAAATACAATGATAAAATGAGCAAACTTCAAGGAAAGTGGAAAAACAACGGGGTTTACCACCGTATAACCACGGAAGGAACACCAGTACACTTCCGAGCAAGACCCATGGCGGGCGAAAAACGGGCTCAAGTCAAAAGTACTTTTGAAAAAATGCTTTCAGAAGGCATAATTGCACCATCAGATTCCGAATGGGCATCCCCGTTACACTGTGTGCCAAAAAAAGACGGGTCATGGAGAATCACCGGCGACTACCGTTTCCTAAACGCGAAAACGAAGAAAGACGCCTACCCTCCTCCTCACATTCGCTCTTTCCAAGCGAATTTACATGATACACGAATCTATTCGACAATAGATTTAAAATCGGCATATTATCATATTCCGATGCACCCAGATGACGCTCATAAAACTGCAATTATTACACCTTTCGGTCTTTATGAGTTTAAGAAAATGAGCATGGGTTTGGCCGGAGCGGCTCAAACATGGCAAAGATACATGGACAGCATCATGCGAAAATTTGATTTCGCATTTGTATACCTAGATGACATCCTGGTGGCTTCTAAAAATTATAAAGAACACATGAACCACCTCAAACAAATTTTTGACAAGCTAGGGGAACACGGACTTCGAGTAGGTTTTGATAAATGCGTTTTTTCAAAACCTACCGTCGATTTCCTAGGTTTCACTATCTCGAAAGAAGGGATAATTCCTAAACGAGATAAAATAGAAGCCATAGAACAATTTCCTAGGCCAATAGACGTACGAAGTCTACGCAGATTCCTAGGTATGTGTGGTTTCTACCGAGCATGCTCAAGTAAATTCGCTCACACGGCACAACCTCTGTATGACTCCATTCAGTCAAACAAAAAAAATGACAAAACACCTATCGAATGGACATCAGAGAGAGAAAAAGCTTTCAACAGCTTAAAACAAGCAATGATTAAAGCTACATTACATAATATCGCTCATCCACACCCTACAGCAGAGTGGAGATTAGTCTGCGACGCATCCGACACACACATCGGAGCAGCACTAGAGCAGGAAATTACAGACAAACACGGCTCGAAATCTTACCAACCATTGGGATTTTTCAGTAAAGAAATTCCGGAACAATGGAAGAATAAAGCATCATTCGACAAAGAGATGTTCGCCGTTTACCAAGCTTGCATTCATTGGCACAATGACTTGGACGGCCGATCTTTTCATATTTGTTCAGATCACAAGCCTCTGCTAGGCACGATGCTTAAGAAAAATGCACATTTTTCTAAAATGAGATTAAGATGGCTAACATAAATCTCTCAAATGACGAGTGACATTCGTCATATACCCGGAGAGAACAACGTCGTCGCCGACGCACTCTCCAGACCCTTCGATCCAGTTGAAATTCAAACAAAATCGATTTCAACCCAAACTGACGAGGGTCCACCCATAGCCGAAATTTCGCAAATTACGGCTGCAATAGAGTGCAATCTTCTACTGCACATTTCAAATGCACAAATTCGTTCTCCTCCTAACGCAGAGGACAAATTGAAACTCACACGAGTCGAATTTCCGCAAGGAGAAATTTGGTGTAACCTAGACCTAGGACACCCAAGACCTTATATTCCAAACGAAATAAGGCAAGAAATAATCAGCCAAATTCACAATTTGGGACACCCAGGTATACACTCTACAGTGTATAAAGTTAAACAAAGATATTTTTGGCACGGACTCCGTGCAGATGTCTCCAACTGGGTCCGAGCGTGCGAGACTTGCCAACGAGCAAAAATCACTCGCTCCGTGAAGCTCCCTTACTCCGAATTTGAAACGGCTAACAAATTCTCACATGTACACGTTGACATTACCGGACCTTTACCTTTAGCTAAAGGAGGGAAACGTTACATTCTAATGATGGTCGATAGAGCAACGGGTTGGCTAGAGGCAGTCCCTCTTAACAACATCGAAACAGCCACGATCACAAACGCCTTTATCAATATTTGGGTAGCTTCAAAAGGCGTACCTAAATACATCACAAGTGATCAAGGCACACAATTCGAATCAGATCTATTTTCAGTCTTGTGCGAGAGCTCGTTGGAATAACATCGGAGCGACCTCCCGCGATAAAGGTTTATTACACTGATGTTTCGCTTCGCGTTTGGGAATGTTTATTTAGTGGGATGACTGACAAGGCGGACGCCGCTGGCGAGCAGACGACGCTCCAGGACATTGTTGATCAAACTAAGCAAGAGTTATTGCAACATCGCATAACAACAAGAGCCTTCGCTGACCCCAATGTAAGTGATGCTTTTAATCATCTGTACTCTATTATAACTGACTTATGCGATTACCTCAGTCAAGCTAACGATCATATTGTTAAATTAAATGAAAATCAAAAGGAAAAACAAAGGACATCGGAATTAACTCAACCCAACGTCCCTACATCCTACAGTACGGACGAAGACGAATTGTCTCGAGAAACTGACTGGATCTTAAAAAGGGCCCGCAAAAAGCGTAAGGGTCGGCGTTCTCCGGAGGTTGAATGGCCTACCAACACGACTAAGACTGACAAGGACGTAACCAAGGTAACCAAGGTAGAAACGATTAAGCCTAAAAAGGACCCTCCTCCACCACCCATAAATGTTGTAGGGCTAAAGAGCTACGCAGCCCTCAAAGATATGTTACTGAATATCCCTAGAGAGCAATACAAGGTCACTGCTCTCAATAATAACGTTTGGAAAATAAACGTAGATACAAGAACCAATTGGAAACTGATTACAGACAAACTACGTTCAGATAAAAAACAGTGGTTCACATATCAAGACAAAGCAGACAGACCTATTAAGGTCATGGTTAGAGGATTACATGAAACATGTGAGAAAACTGACATTATTGGAGACCTTAAGGAGCAAGGTCTTGCCATCCTGGATGTTACCAACATTCTCAAGAAAGAGAAAAGGAAAAATGACAGTGGTGAAATTGTAACCATTCATAAACCTCTTCCTCTCTTTATGTTAACCTTCGACAAAAATGAGGATGTAAATAAAATCTATAGTATTAAGGCCATTCTCAACATAATTGTGAAGATTGAGCCGGTGAAAAAAACTTCTAAACTCATTCCCCAATGTAAGAATTGCCAGTCATACATGCATACCCAATCCTACTGCGGGAAGGAATCTGCTTGTGTGAAATGTGCTGGAAAGCATAAAACTTCTGAATGTACCCTGAACAAAGCGGACTCCCCCAAATGTGTCAACTGCAAAGGGAATCATCCAGCAAATTATCGAGGATGCGAGGTAGCTAAGGAGCTACAAAGAATGAGAAACAAAATTACTAAACCCCAACTGAAAGAACAGACCAAGCGTGATGCTTCAGTTGAGAGGAATTTTAATAGGCGGAAATCGCTTACTTCAACCATTACAGGAGCAACTACTTCAAAGGTTTCATATGCTACCGTTGCTAAAAAAGAGGTTAATGTGTCGAACACAGAAAAAATGCTGGCACAGATACTGGAAAGACTGGATGAACAAAAACATACCAATAAACAGTTATTTGAAAGAATAACTAAGCTAGAAAAAGGACTTACTAGCCATGGACTGATTTAATGGGACCGACTTTAAGAATAGCAACATGGAATGCGAACGGATTGCTAAATCACATTAAGGAAGTCGAATTATTTCTCCACTCCAACAAGATAGACATCTTACTTATTTCTGAAACCCATTTCACTCGGACGTCATACATCAAAATAAGAGGATACACGTGTTATCATACGTTACACCCAAGTAATAAAGCTAGAGGAGGTTCGGCAATTCTCATTAAAGCTAACATCACTCACCATGAAGAACCAAAAATCGAAGAGGAAAAAATGCAGGTAACTTCGGTCAAGGTACAACTCAATAATAAAAGCTTTAGTATAGCCGCAATATACTGTCCCCCCAGGTTTAACTTAAAGAAAGATGATTATACGGTCCTTCTTAAATCGCTTGGTAACAACTTTATAATAGGAGGTGACTACAATGCCAAAAATACCTTCTGGGGTTCGCGATTAACCACGGCTAAAGGTAAAGAGTTGTATGAAGCAGCAGCTTCTTTCAAGTGCGACTTCCTCTCAACTGGAAGGCCTACATACTGGCCCACGGATGCTAACAAAACCCCAGACCTAATAGACTTCTTTATAAGCAAAGGTATCTCAAGTGGTTACATAAATCTAGAGGACAGCGATGACCTACCCTCTGACCACTCGCCTGTCATAATAACAATCAGTGAAAAAGTAATCATTAGTGAAAATTCTCCGAGTTTATTCAATAGAAATACTTGCTGGTCCTGTTTCCGGCAGCAATTGGAAACATCGATCGACCTTAAAGTTCCCCTGAAAACCCCTAAACAACTGGAAGACGAACTCGACTTATTCATCAATAACATACAACAAGCAGCCTGGTTATGTACCCCAATAAACCAAAACTGTAACTATGACACTAATTCGAAATCATATCCGTTAGTAAGGGATCTCCTGTGCGCCAAACGTAAAGCCAGAAGGAAATGGAAGAATAACAGAACCCCTGAAAACAAAACTATTCTTAATAGACTCGGTAACAAACTTAAATATCTTATTAGATCAATAGATAACCAATCAGTTGAACATTTTTTGAGTAACCTAACTGCAGAGAAAGACACCGAATACTCCCTCTACAAGGTAACCAAAAATATAAATAGACCTAAAGTTCATTCTCCTCCAATCAAAAAGGATGACGGGACATGGTCCAGAAGTAACCGAGAGAAAGCTCAACTTTTTGCAGATCATCTCTATGAAACTTTTCAACCTCTTCCAGTGCAGACACCTGAAGAAAACGCAACACTGATAGAAAAAACGGATGAGCTTGATATTCGGCCCGTTACGTTAAAAGAACTCAAAGATGAAATTAAGGGCAACATTAATCCTAAAAAGACCCCAGGCTATGACCTGATAACCGGTCGAATTGTGAAAGAGCTCCCTGAAAAGGCTATAACAAAACTACTTCATATCATCAACGCCACGTTCAGGTTACGACATGTACCTTCCCAGTGGAAAGTAGCGGAAGTCATAATGATCTCCAAACCAGGAAAATCACCAAATGAGAAGACGGGGTACCGACCCATATCCCTCCTCCCTGTCTTATCAAAACTGTTCGAAAAATTATTGCTCAAACGGCTTAAACCAATTATTGAAGACAGAAAATTGATACCAGACCACCAATTCGGTTTCAGGCAACGCCACTCTACGCTAGATCAAGTTCATAGAATCACTAACATAATAGAAAAGGCTCTAGAAGGTAAAAAAATATGTGCCAGTATCTTCCTGGACGTGGCCCAGGCATTTGACAAGGTCTGGCACAAGGGACTTGAGTATAAACTGCACAGGGATCTCCCAAAACAGTTTTACTTACTCCTAAAATCCTACCTAGCGAACAGACACTTCAGGGTAAAGCAGGGTGACCAGTACTCTGTCTTGAAGCCTATAAAAGCAGGGGTACCGCAAGGCAGTGTCCTGGGCCCAGTACTTTACCTGCTGTACACACGAGATCTTCCACAACAGGAAAACACAACTGTAGCTACTTTTGCAGATGATACTGCCATCCTCTCTGTTGGAGATGACGCTGAAACTGCAACTCGCAATCTACAGACGTCCACTAACAAGGTTGTCAATTGGACCAAGATGTGGAGAATGAAACTAAATGAAACAAAGTCAGTGCATATCAACTTTACTAATAGAAAAATCATAGCCCCAGAAGTTGAGATCAACTCAAATAAAATTCCATACTCTGACACTGTAAAATACTTAGGGATGCACCTTGATTCCAAACTTAACTGGAAATATCACATTGAAAAAAAGAATCAGGAACTAAAAATCAAGTTCAGAAAGATGTACTGGTTGATGGGAAGGAACTCCCATCTCTCACTACACAATAAATTACTCATATACAAACAGATACTGCGCCCTATCTGGACCTATGGGATTCAGCTTTGGGGTTGTGCGAAAAAATCAAATATTAAAACAATCCAAACCCGACAAAATATAATACTGAGAAGTATAGTTCAGGCCCCCTGGTTCATGCGGAATGATGATATTCATCGAGACTTGAGGGTAGAAACGGTCACCGAAATTATCGCCAAATATGCAAGGAAGCACGAACATCGCCTCCACAAACACGAGAACCTGGAGATGCTCAACGTTTTAAACAACGAAGGAGAACTTCGGCGACTCAAGAGAAATAAACCTCTGGACCTAACTGTGCTGTGCAAATAGTGCAAGTGTAATCCAGTGTTCTTTTAACTGTACTTGATACAAGTATGGGACAGGTTTTGCTGTAAACCTCCCCCCTTAGTGAGCCTAACATGAAATGTAATATTGCTAGATGAGATGTATATGTTTCAGTTGCAATAAATAAATCACAAAAAAAAAAAAAAAAAAAAAAAAGATCTATTTACTTCCATTATGGAACGTCTCGGAGTAAAACATACCCACACGTTACCATACAAACCGTCAACAAACGGAATGGTAGAACGCAGAAATAGATCTCTGAAAGAGGCTCTCAAAGCACAAAACGAAAATTGGCTCGACGCCCTACCAAAAGTACTACTCGCCATGCGTACGGCAGTAGACCCAGCAACGGAAACTACACCGTTCCAAAAAGTTTACGGAATTGACGAACCACTCCCAGGAGACATTTTCGTAACTTCTACAAACCTTTCGGAGCCTCTCTTCTTCCGGCCTACGCATATTAAACATAATAATACGAAATATGCCGTAAACATGCCCAAAAATTTGGATACATGTACACATGTCTATATCAGAGTGCCCACACAGCTCACCTCTCTGCAATGTCCTTACACGGGACCATTCAAAGTGGTTAAAAGAGATAAGTTTTCGGTTACAGTGCAAATTGGCGAACATACAAAAAAAGTTCCCAAACAGCAAATAAAACCAGCTTACACTCTAAAAACAGACGAAGCTGTGTCAATAAACAAAAATCAGGCAGAAAATAAGGAGGAGACTCCCCGAAAATCTGCCAGAAGGCACGTCCCCTCTACCAAATTCGACGAGAGATGGGTGACGGCGCTCGAAACACCCCAGCCGGCGTCGTCGTTAATAACACGACGTCTTAGGGGGGCGCCTGTGGTGAAAACCACCCCCTCTTGTCAACAGCCCTTTTCAGGGCTACCAAAAAGAGGTAGACACAACACAAAAATATTTACAAGACGTCGAGTTATAACTCCGTCAAACAAAATATTTCACCAGAGAGAAAATACGAATTTCTCTCTCAAAAGTGAAATATTAACTAATAACACACAAGGCGACCTCCCTAGACACTTACTGGGCGAGAGAGATGCGACAAGTATCTCGAACCAAGTCGCCTTGAACGAGAAAACTCAAACAGAAAATCAAACGTCCTCTAAAACTAGCAAGGACAATTCAAACAAGCCTACTCGCCAATCAGAAACACTGATTACACGAGAGACAATAGGCGAACCAACCAAGAGGCGGCAAGCAACCACCTCTGGTCCAGCAGCCTCCCCGGGGACCCCGTCTGAACAACTGACGCAGAGAAAGCACCCGAGGTCCCCGGCTAAACTCAAGGTCGTCGGCTCCGCGACGGACGCTCGTAAGCACCCCGGAGGACCAGCTCAGCTATCATACTCGCAGATACTGAGAAAACAATGTGCGAGCCAATGAGATTACACAGTCGAATTAATGAAATTAAGCGGACCAATCAGGGGGCGGCCACCTCCCTATAAATACCCCGCTCGGAGCCTCCGAAATTCATTCTACTCTCCGCTCTCGACGACGACACCTCGAAGTACGAAGATTTCTACACGCTCTACGCTGACGAACCTTCTGCATTCCGAGTTCATCTCAAGAACGGCTTCCTACTGCTTTCTACAAGGCCTACCTTCTCTCCACACAGATCTCGCATTGGCATCTACGAGTCCAGTGATTATTCATCCTGCTCATTGCCCAACGTAGTTCATCTGTCAGGACGCCACCCGGTACATCTATCGATATTCTCTTTAGATCGTACGCCCGAGGGACGTTCCGAGCCGTATCACCCGGGTTTCGTAGCATTAGGCTCGTCACCGACCGCCGGGATACGCCGGTAAATTACTCTGCTCATCCGCTCTAATCTACCGTCCAAGGAAGTCTTTTTCAAGACTACAAGGTAGGACCCTGACATACGAGCAAAGGAAAGAAGCTCTGTCAAGCGAGTCCACCTCCCTAAACCCTCTATTTTCTGTACATAGAGGCATCGAAACGAGCTAATAACTCGACTATTTCGATGGAACGTCGGCCGTCTTATTTCCTCATGCAAGGGGAGGCAGACGACGGCGAAGCCGGGCCGCGTAGCCCCCGTAGCGTTCCCTACAGGCTACCCGGCGAATCCGCTGGTCCCAGCGACGGCGCAAGGCTCGATCCTCACGACGAGATCGCCTTCTCACCTAACGTATTCGTTAAAGAAACGTTCGATCAAGCCTCGCCTATACAAAAGATCGAGGATACCTTTCAGACCCGCTCTGAAGTCAATCATTACGATTCGACCAAGCTGTCCGAGTACCCACGATATTCGACACAAGCCTACCCGGCCGATCCGAGTGTCAAATACACTCCAAATGTGCAAAAAGCGAAGGATACTTTTCAGTACCTCAACCAAGCTCAACATATTCCTCCTACAGATATAAATCTTAGGCCGGAATATTACAAAACGGCTCAGTACCAAACTGATCGAACCCAGCACCCACTATGCGAGCCCAGTGCTCCACGCGGCTGCGACACGAACTATCTCTCAGTTCACCCCGCCGAGCAAGCTGACCTTGACGGATCCGCCCACATTCCTTACAGGAATAACACGGGGACTAACCCGCATAATCAGAATATAAATGTCCCACTTGGTCTACCGACGCCAAGTAAAACATATTTAAATCCACTACATGTACCTACTTTAGTGTTTGTAGAAACATTTTTAACACAGAATGTGTTTTTGCGATGACCTACCGAAAAAAAATCGTCACAAAAAACCGACAAAAAAAACCGTTATGCGCCTTTTATAATGATTTTCACGTACAACCAAGCCGTTGGTAGGGAAATGGAACTTCCGCAATTTTAATCGCACAGAAATCGTTCACCATTCGTTGGAAAGCTCCTGATTTATCCAACCATATTATGTTAACTACTGCGAAGTGCGTGGCCATCAACCTGAGTTATGAGCATGGTTATTTGAATCAATTGTTTACACACAGATGATCATTCTCAATAATTGATATTGTCAACATGATTGCAACCGCTTGTAAATTTTCTTATGATTTTCACGTACAACCGAGCCGTTGGTAGGGAAATGGAACTTCCGCAATTTTAATCGCACAGAAATCGTTCACCATTCGTTGGAAAGCTCTCAATTTATATAGTATTTTTCTTGTAGTTACATATTTATTTATATAATATTTATAGGGTTTTAGACCAAATTAAATGTCTAACAATTATTTATTTTATTATTGCCAAATATTGTTATTATTCACGTGCAACCAAGCCGTTGGTAAGGAAATAGAATCATCGCAAAAACACATTCTGTGTTCCTATGATTTCATACAGAGTATGGAAAAAGAAATAAACCGGGGGGTGCAGGGGGGCGGAGCCCCCCGCCGAGGCGCAAAGCGCCGAGTTTTTTTTAGTAACTTCTTTTTTTTGTAAACCCGAATAAAATTGCACATGGGAAAAACAAAGGCCCATGTCCAAAAACGTAGATTTTGGATTATCAACGGAAGTTCTTCATTCAGATGAAGCCTATCGCAGAAGAAAAT